>JABFPB010000551.1:0-36040 GCA_022817645.1 Ceratoteleas bidentatus
GGCTAAAAATTAACCAAATTATTTGGTTGTGACAACTAAAATTTGGTTGCCACAACCAAATATTTTTCTCCGTGTACACAGTTGCCTCATATCACCTTATGCATTGCTATACACTGTAAAAAATAACTGTAAAATTACAGTCGCGTTTAAAGTAAATACAATGGAATATTACAGTATATCTGTAATGATACAGCATATATACTTTAATTTTAACGTTTCACTGTAATAAATAATTACAATTTGAACGTAGATTTACAGTTTTGGTGTATTTTTAAACTATTACTATAATTTTACAGCAAATACACTGTAATTTTCTACTTTGCACTGTAAACGTTCAAAAACATGAAAGAGAATTTAAACTAAGACTACATCGTCACCTAGATGGAAGAACCCTGTATCTCGCAGACCCTGCATCCCATAAATGGCTTTTGCCTTAATTACGAGATAACTATTCTGCGAGATACGGTGTTCTTCCGCGCAGGTGACGAAACATCGATCATTAATTTCAATTCAATTCAATCGTCCAATGATCGTAAATTCAAATCTTGATAAAGAACGTAACCTCTTTTCCTCAAGAACTGTGAGAAATTGTGATTTGAAAGGTATAACAACTGTCATGTGACCATAACCTTCACGAACTGGAATTCATTTTACAGTTCTACTGTAAGTTTATAGTTTTCATGTAAAATTACAGTGTATTTAATATTAACTGATGTACAGCATATTTACTGCAATTTTACAGTTTTATTACAGTGTAGGAACGATAATAATAAATCTGGTGAGATTAATTAAAATTATGGTCACCACAACCATTCTCTACAACTACCAATCCAGAATAATAATTATCACTGAAGAAATTTTTGTCAGCAAAAGATTATTTTTTGACGATTCAGCCTTCACATCGTCGATTCGCGTCACGCTCGCCACACGCTCACTAATCAATGGGCCTTCGTTTACGCCAATCGTTCCTTACGATGTTTGCTCGCGCGTAAACAAACAACAAGAGTAATGGATAAGCCGGTGGCTAAACACAGGCGAAGGCGTTCGGGGCCTTTGAAGTTGCCGAGTAATCAGGGCCGGCGCATTGCTCTGCTATCGTGACGAAACAATCGACGACCTTCAACCGCGCGACCCCGATCCCCGAACGGGAAACAAAAACGAGCGAGCGCGCAGACGAGCGCAAAAAAGGAGGGACGGATTTGCAGCTGATGCCGTGCGGCAGACAGTTTAAAACACTTTGAGTGAGTTTATGGGACGAAAGAAGCTGGAAGAATGCCGCGGGCGTGCGACCCGCCGACCATAAACCGAGAGATGACGCGGGCCAATAACAATAACGGGCACATTGTATTTCCCGGCGACGCGGTAAATCTCATTAAGCGTGGTCCCGGAGATCCGGGTTTTGATTTGGGTGGCGTGTCGCGTTAGCGCGATCGATTATAAGTTGGCTTCTTGTGCGGATTTTTGTCGTCGTCGAGGCATCGCACATATTCCGATTAAAGGCGCCACCTGGGCTCGGGGCAATATTTCGCGCGGATCCAATTTGCCGGCGAAGAAAAGGTCGGTGAAAAACGAGGCCTCCCGCAGCTGACACCCGGACCGCTCTATTGGCTATTTCGCGGGGAAAAAGGGGATCGCCGGAATTCGGACGGCTCGAGGGCAGACGGAGAAGTGGCGAGGACAAAAACGGGCCGTACACAGCGACTCTTCCCAATTCCGGGAGTCAATACACGCGGATATTGCAGTCATTTCGAATCCTCACACTCGTCGCATGGCCGAGCCAAAGAGCGTGAGTGCTCTCGCCGAGAGTGTTCAATAAAGTCAGGGTCCGGCGATGGTCAATAAGTCTTCAGCATTTCGTAGGCAACAGTTTCGGGCTAAGAGCGAGCGGACGGGATGCGCACTTTAATGAACTAGAACTGGATTGCCACGTCCCGACTGTATTTGGCAAGTGGTTTCCTTCGGCCGGCTTGTTCTCGGGTTTGCACTCGGTAGGGATTGTTTAAATGTTTACAGGAGTCAGAGTTGGGAAGCTGAGCCAGTTAACGTCGGGATTCCGACAAATTGCTAGTTTGTTGCAATAGCTTCGGGTGTTTCGAGTTCGAGAGAATGATGTTCGTTCTGGAAAAATTATTCTGATACTTCTTATACTTTCATTTTAGGTCTTCTAGACCTAGAATATCAACCGGATCTCTCTGAGAGAAGCAGTTAGAATAGGATTAGTCAGACGTTAGGATTCGACAGAAGATTTAGGATTTAAGAACGGTAGTTACTATTCAGAGAAAATACTGATTAGTCTTACATCACTTGAACAAAAGTAGTTAGCGTATAAGAATAATTCTTCACACCCAGCTAGAACATTTGAGTTGCTGGAAAAGCTTCGACGTTAAAAATCTTAAAGAATGATATCTTTTCAGGAAAGATGGCTTTAGAACTCTCTTCCTTTATTTTCCTCTTTCCTCCACCTCGCAGTTCCTGGATTTCAGCTGGATCTCTTCCAGCGGACACAAGTTGTTAACATACCGATAGTGTTGGACGCAACGCGCCAGCAGTACCCTAGGACATCATAGTACAAATTCCGTAACATCTCGGGGAAGATACCGCACATATCCGAGAATCGCAATTACACTTGTAAATTGAATTGATGGCGAATCGCAGGATGAGGGACAGCGGACACAGAGAAAAAGAGACCATATGTACGTTTACCGTTGAGCTCGAAATCTGATAAGCCCCGAACCGATGTGCCGCAATTCCATTGTCGTGACCACCTGTCCGTGAGACACGACGGAAGCGCCGATCGAGCGACACGTTCTCGTCTCGGAAAGGAATCCTCCGCCGTGCTAACGACACTTACTTCAATCCCAGGCTGCCGACCAGATAACGCTTTGAATTCTCTCGCGCGCGGGCTCCCGGACGTTTGCGGCTACGTGGCCGCGAGATTGAAATTCCGACAAATGGCCTAATAAGAGTCGTGTATGATTAAATGGCATCCGTAACGATCCTGTTGCGCGAATATCTCCCGCTTAGACGGACTCCTGGGACAATTGAAATGAATAACGACGCGGTGAGACAAGCATCAAATCCGTGTAGACATTCAGTTAGGCGCGATACAAATATCAAGATCCTTGTTTGCATACCCAATTGTTTTGGCCAACCACTGAGGAACGCAGTTCTTCCAGCTAAATCAACTTTGCAAATTCTATACCGCATTTTCACAGTGTTCACCTCCTTGCAGGGCGTAGAAGCGATCCTATCAAGTTTTCTAATTGAGAACCCAAGTGAAAGATTATTAATTTCCCACCACTTGAGTCTGCTCAATTAATTCTTAAAGCCGAAATCTTCACAGTCCCAACCACACTCAGATGAATATCCATTGAATCTCCATCTGAAGATCCCATCCAGACCTCAAGTCCTTACGTCATTGTTCCCTAATCGCTTATCAGCTGGGTCCCATGTATTATTCAAAAAACAAAACAACGCCGACCTTTCGGCGGCCTATGTTGCGTGACAACGTAATCAACGAGGGTGTATTCGGAGCCCCCGGCGTCTAACTAACTGATCAAGGAAGATGTCTCGGTAATTCGCGCGCGTTATTGATTCGCGGCAACACCGGCGGGTCGCGCCGCGAGTAAGTGCCTTTTAGCGATCGCCGAAGAGAAAGCCGTCTGCTTTCGCCCGACTCTAATGAACTCCCGCGACGTATGCATAATCGCCCTCGAGCTTCAAAGGTCCTTTTTCTTGCGCCGATCCGGGGGATTTGCCGCGGCAATCAACCCCGAACGTTGAATAATCCCGACGGAGGGGGAGTGGGTATTGCCCCCCTCCGTCAAGGTCCTCCCGGGTGACCCGGGAATTAACGGAACAAGCAATCGTTTACATGCAGATTAGCGATGCGATCTTGCGCGCACCTACTTATAAAATGCGCGGCTCGTTCCGGATCACGGCGAGTCACGACTCGAGTCGTCGCGGGATACGTGGCCGTTAATCGATATGAATAATTAAATCTAGTTTCGGGACGAGAGCCTGGTGATGGATAAGGCGGCTGACCCGGCGGGTACTCGTCGCTCGCTGATTAGCGCGATGCAAATTTCGATCGGGGATAGACGCGCGCAAAAGTCCCGGTGATTTATGTGGGCGCGCGCCTCGATAAGCCGCGGCGCAATTGATTCGAGTTGCCAGGACGCGCCCCCGCGGCGGCCGGGGGAACGTGGAAAGCAATTTTTGCGTTTCTTCGGGCGCGCGAAGACGAAGCGCCAGGCCGATTCTGCGCGAAATCGCCCGCGATAAGAAATTCAGGCCGGCAACATTAATCTTGGCGAAAAGCGGGTCATTCCGGCGGGTCATAAATAATGAAGCACGTTTTTTTTCAGGCTGTCGCGAGATAAGGTAATGCGTTCGGGGAACAGGGCTTTTTGCGGCGGTTGTTTTCTGCGTCGAAAACATTGTGACTCGATGACCGTCGACAATGCCGAACAATGGGATCCCGATGACGCGGGAGCGCCGCTGACCGTCCGCTAATAACGTATACGTTGCCGCCCGTGATAGACAATGGGTAGTAATTAATCGTACACAAAGTACGGGAAGGGCCGCATTGTGGGCAACATCTGGTATTTATCTTGCGAGTCGAACAATATAAGCGACGAGTCGTCTGCCACGCGGACAATGGGATTAAACTGTAACCGAGATTGCGACGCGACCTTTCGCTTGTCAAGCGTATCAGTGCGGATACGTATTAATCATAGGCCGTGTCTAATTGCGCGAGCCGAGGCCCGCGCACTTTTTCCAATCGCGCGCGTATCGATCCGGTCGCGCGCCGCTTTACACTTTTCGCGTGACTTTTTGTCCCGGGTCATCCATTAGCGACCCTGCCAACCATTTGTCACTGTCGCCTGCGTGTTCCCGAGATGATTGCGGACGTTTACAAATTCGGGGGCTTTCTTGCACTAAAGGTCGCTCCTTAATTGGCGCGATGACCGAGGTATGCCGATTCGAGATGAATGCGTAATGCCTCATTCATCTCCGGGCAGATTGCTGGCCCATAAAAAGGTCGGCGCAGGTATGCATAGGTTTTGTTTCGACCACCCGCGAATCGCGTTCGCGGTTCCGGAGATGACCTTTTAGGGAAGGGATGACCAAGATCTCATGTAGAAAGATACCATCGGCTCAGCGTTGGCAGAAGATCGGCGATGGTTGCCCGATCGATGGATGCCAACACTGGGACAAGCTTGGAATGAAAAGCGGGTGACCTTTGGGCCAATGCTAGTGCCAACGGTTGGGAGACCATTGGCAAATGTTATTGGCACATTATTAGTCACCAACCGTTGGCACAAGAATGGAATGAACCGCGGGTAACCTTTGGGACACCATTAGTGCCAAGGGTCTGGAGACCATTGGCACCAATGATATTAGTGCCATATTAATCGTCAACCGTTGGCACAGGATTGCCATAAATTCTGGGTACCCTTTGGACCATCATTGACAAATGACATTGGCACAACGTTAGATGTCAACGGTTGGTACAAGATTTACATGAAAGCGGGTGAGTTTTAGACCACCATTGGTGCCAAAAGCCGGCGGGCCATTGAAAATTAAATAAGTTGTCAATTAATTAATTCAATTGGCAATTAATGTATCGAGAGTCTTAAAATAAATTTTGCATGTTATTTTATGCTGTGATATGAATTAAAATATTTCTAGTTATACACTAAGATTGTTATGTGGGACTTCTTGATTGGTAAGTAGTAAACACCCAGAACTGGCGGCCAATGGTTGACCGTAGGTAGCCACCACTGGCGCAGAATTAGTACTGAAACACCAATTTATGTTGCCACTACTGGTAGCCGACCGTTGGGTGTCAGAACTGGGCCATTAAGAAGAGACCCGGTAGTGTCTCTGGCCAAGTACAAAAAGTGTACTTTCGAAACTAACGAAACTGACGAAAATAACGAAACTGCCAAGACTAACGAAACTAATAAGAACTATAGAAACATATTGTTGTTATTAAATCCTCGATTAGTAAGATACCATTCAATAACTTTTATTTCAGAGAGGCAACGAGAAGTTGACTATGCAGAATTGGAATTAGTTGAAGGTAAGTATCACGGAAAACTCAACTATATACGGAAAACTCAACACTGAAACCCAGAACTCTTATGTGTTGAAAAGTGACACTGAACGACGGTTCCTTCACACCAAACTCGCTCGCTTCATTAAGATGCTCGTCGTGTCAACATTGGCGAAAACAAAACGTGGTGTCGTTCCACTTCGCGTTTTTGCCCCCGCGATACGTTAATCGCGCCTAATTGATCACGAGATTTGCTCGTTGGCTGCTTGATTATTCATACAAATAATAAGCATGACTGCCAAGCATGCCAAGAAATCTCGCCGCTCGTCAAATCGGCTCGATTAATCACCGCGATTGCCGGCAAAGAATGTTACCATTTGAGCCCCGACTGCGCGAGTTATGTTAATTTTCAGACGAATTGTTTTGCGTGACGTATTAACAGGACGATCTTGCGTAACGAATTTCGTTCGCGAGGAATTTTCAGGGTCAACGACCGCGTCCGATATTCCTGATACAATTTGCAATTCATATCCAACCGAAGATTCCCGCGAAATGTCCTTAAACAGTGTATTTCCCCGGCAGAACTGTCAATTAAATCAAAATTCATCGCGAGCTCGACGGCGCTTTTCCGAAATGGAAGTTGGCGTTCCATCGAGCTCGATCTCGGCGTCGACTTCCGCGAAGCCTGTCATCGCGGCAGACATTCTTTATAAGAATTTGTCGTATCAAGGAGCTTCGATTCCTAGAGTGAATTAAGCGTTGCGCTCGATCGTGGAAATCAAGCCGCTCTACTGATAGAGCGCTATCGAATGCCCGACGTTTTACCGCGGTATCGTCGTCCCCCAGCATTTTTCGTGCATCCATGCGATCAATCGAAAATGACGACTCGTCGTCGCTTCCGCGTGCGTTGATTTATCCGCGCTCATTGTTTGGTAATGCTCGGCACGGCCGATCCGTCTTCTCGGCGGAGTTTTCCGTCAAACGCGCGCGTCCGGCCATTAATTTTTATTAAACCGTCACCCCCAAGTAGACGACCGTTCCCTCGGGGACTCGGCCGCAGATACCGCTTTGTCCGCGCGGAACGAACCGAGAACAGAGTCGTCGCGAAAAAACGCACGTGGCCGATAATTCACCGATCATAAGTCGGGAGGGGATGCAAAACGTCAGCGACCTAATACCCGTCGAGGGTGCTCGATATAAACCGGTATTATCGTGTAATCATGAGATTAGATCGGCCTTCCACGAGATTCGTTTTTATGCGAGGGGAGACGATTCGTGCCGAAACTATTAATATCCGGGACGTGAGGATCGCGTCGCAAAATAAATTCAATTCCTCTTATCTCGAGATCTGCTTCATAAACTATCCGGGGGCTTGTGTGCAGATGCACTATTAATGTCAAAAACAATCTTTTAATGGTGCGCGGCTAAGTTATTCGGATTTTTGCGTCGAATGCCTCGGATGAAAAAAGGAGCGAAACTACTGGACATATTTCTTGGCCGAGCGTTTCGTTGATACGAGAATAACGACGTCGTTTTATCATGTTGATTTGTGGGCTTATTCCATGCATAAGTCAGAGACCGCTTTTATCCGTCAATCAATTCGCCTTCGACGAACAGTGTAGCTCAGCTATTGTTTAACCGCCTTTATTAATCGACCTCCCGTCCCTCGCGGAAACGGCCCCAGTCGAATTTCTGTTCCCTCCGTTTAAAGCTAACGGCGAATTTTTAGAGGAAAGAAACCTTCAGCCCTCTCGGTCGCTCTTTTCTCGTTAAGCCGGCGATAAAGAGGGAGACGAACGGTACGGTAAAACGAAAACCATCGATTTCCCAAAACCACTTACCAATCCCTTAACCGACTCGACGATCCCCCACCCATCTCTCTCTTGCCACTGAAATAAGAAAATTCTTCGGCGTGAACTTCGCCGCGGATTTAATTTCCTTTTCACGAAACAATACAACTCACTGCGATTTTTTTGCGCACGAAAATTGATTGGCTGCGTACAGCGCAAACTTTTCAACCTCAAGGAGATCGTCGTGGAATTCTAATTTCGGCGGCTCGAGAGGATGATTAGGTTTTGATTTATTGAGGCGCCCTTCACGGACTCGCGCTGTGAGCACAATCTCTCTCCTACGGTTATCTAAGAGCGGCTCCCGGAGGAGGGTCGCCGGGATTACCAGAGCGACCGGTCCGGCGAACCGAGCGACCTCGTTCTTGCGACCCCAAGTGAGCGCGGGGACATTGTAATTACGAATCCCCACATCTGGGACCCAGCACCGAATAAATTCCGAAGTCTCCCCCGGCAACCCTTACACACACTCGGATGACCACAAGCCCAACATCTGACCCGATTGCCTGGAAGACTTCGTCGCGCCAACAAGATTTGTTTAATCGTGCCGCCGTTCGTCAATTACACCCCATCGGCATCTAATCCTAATTATATCCGAACCAGCGCGAACTTGCTTTGGGGTTTACGCAACGAAACAATACCGGATTTAGGCCCCTGGGAAGTAACCATCGATGCTATATGGACAAAATAGCGTATGTATCATGTAGTTCAATCGACTGATACAAATTTTAGTAGAAGTACATAGGTATGAGTGGAATATTATTTTGCAAAACTTTAAAATTATGTATACAGTTTCATACATCCAAATATTTGAATCTATGTCCAGAAAAATGTTTTGAATAGGGACAGTTTATGACAACATGTCTGTTCCACTTAATTAAACACGTATATTTTTATCGCTCCAACTAATCCATTAGTGTTAAAACATATCCATTATTTTCGTCAGTACGAAACGCGAAAGGATGACACCTAAGAAGGCACATCAGTCACACGCATGACGGCACGTTTTACGGCGCCATTTGCATCCGGGTCATTACACGCGTCTCCTCGAATGGTCGATTTTCGTCGCGAAATCACTTCGGCGACCTGTCAAATCTCGTGTGGCGCGGCTTTTTATTAGTACCGTGGAAAAAAGTACGATGAAGAAAAGTTACTTACAAGGGTAAACAGCCTGCGGCGCTTTTACGTCGAGCGCATGCATGCGGGGCGCATATTTTCGCGTCGCTTTACGAGCGCGACCGTAAAAGTTGGCGTAGACGCAGTTTGCGCGTCGCGCGATATTGCTAGCGGTTTCGCGGGCCGTCATTACGTCGAAACGTCGAGCGCAATCGATGCGGAGTCAAAGGGGTCGTTTGACTGGTCCGGCGCGTAGCCCCGGGGCTCGTTCGCCGAACAATGTTTTTTTTTCTTTCTCTGCCGGTCAGAGACAAACAGCACGTCACTGCTTTATGTGGGTTAATATTGTCGAAATGTATGATTTACGAGCGGCCTTTGTCGCGGCGCAGGGGAACACGCTCTGGCTCGATAAAGGAGCGCAGAGGGGCGCGCTCCACCTGGCGAGCGGCACCTGCCTGCTTGATACATGTACTCCATCGACTGGAACGACGCGACAAGAGTGAAGAAACGCTCTCGTCGGGTCAAATCCAGAATGTCGTTGTGCCGAGATCAAGCTGAAATTGAAGCCGACGGAGGGAATTGAAATTTCGAAATTTGGCAGCAGTGGAAGACGGAGCGGCAACAGATGAAATTGCTGTTTGCATCCAACAGTTTTGTACCTTCTGCTGTGTTTATAAAGATAATGGATGGTATGACATCTCTGTACGAAAAGGCTCTGAAGTTGCGCGTTCTTATGAGGTTCAAAAAATTTGCAGAGTACGAGGTTTCGGGTTGGCTTAGGCGAAATAGGTGATGGAAAGCTCGCACGAAGAGTCAGCCGTGTGTGGGGCCCGGTAAAGATACCCCGAGGAGTTTAGCGGTGGAAAAGACAGAAAGCTGTGGGTTGATCAAAAATGGATAGTGCGCGAGGAGCTGCAGCAGCGAAAGCTGATTTCAATTTCCATTTGATGTATCACAAAGTGTTTGAAATCGAGCGGCATTGATTAGGAACGAACGAGGGTCGATCGATCGTGGAAACAAGTATCGCCTCGTAAAGCGGAGCTTATCCGCAAGATTGTAATATTTATTCATACCCTCGAAGCGCGGTCTACCGCCTGGAAAAGTGTTCTGGTAGCCTCGGGGGAGCGCAAGTGGATGCCGGATCACCCTTTTTCTATAAGATACATACGCCGGGGGATGAAGTCGTCGAAGACTGAGTCCGGGATAAATCCGGGGAAGAGGGGGGGGGGTCGAAATAAGATGAGCTTCGTCGGCTAAGTGGTTCTAGTGTATCCGAATCGCTCGAGATTTTGGTGTCAAGCTGAATTAATGGTCAAGGATCAAAGTTACTAAAAATAATTTGTCGGCGACGGAATTCGCCGGTCGCGATGAAATTAGGATTCAATTGCGGGCATTGTCAAGATTGAAAAAGTAATTTGAGCCAATTTGCGCGGCTTTGTGCGTCGCGGCGCGTTCGCTTTGACGGGAAGAGGACGACACGACAGCGCGCCTCGCGAAATAAAGGAGTACGCGAATTCGTTCGAAGGGTGGAGAAAAAGTTGACATTGCAATTTCAATATTGACCCACTTCCAGCGCTCGCGGTTATTGCTCGCAACTTCGCCGCAAGTGCTCGAAAATATACACGCCTCCTTACAAGCGTCGCCAATAGTTTTTGACTTCGCGACACATTTTGCCCATTTTGTAATTGAATTTCATTACTCAACTTTACTCTGTTATGCAAATGTTTTTGTTTGCATAACGTGCCGATCACTGTTTTCTTTTGGCCCAGTTTCGCGTTTGCCGAGACAGTGTTGACCAGAAGCTGCAAAAAACTACGCATTCCGCTCTTTATATTTTATAACCGCAGAACAAACAGAACGCCGTTTCGAAGTACTCGAGTGCCGGACGAATTGTATGAATTATTGCGTCGAAGTAGCTACAGTAACGTCCCGAGTTGTAGATTGATGCTTCAAGTTCGAAGCCGATGAAGTTGGCGATTTGTCTTCAAAATGACTGTTCCGTCAATTGACAAGCGGGCTGTGCTGTAAATATATACCCTTTATTTTGACGTTGGTAAACATCGCGCTGTAAGTTAGTAGAGGATGATGTCGAAGGGAGATTACAGACGAATCTTTTTGCAGGAATCGTATTCCTGCCTTAATGTATGAATGATCACGATCAAATCTGAGTCCGGAAATTTCGACCATATATTAGCATTTCATTATAAGCAATCATTATCTCCGCAGGCACTGATTTGAATTTTCGATTAGCCACGTTTTGTTTAGACATCTTCGTCAAACTTTGAATCCAATATTTTGGTTTGTCCGACAGACTAATTAGAAATTGTAATCATTGTGCCTCTTTTCGAATCCAGAAAAGAATATTAATATCTCTTTATTTCGTCCTAATCCAATCATATCTCTCTTCTACTATGTCATTTTCTCTTCGTCAAATATTTTGTTTTTCGCAAAGAGAGAATACGTAAGTATAATTTTTAAAACACTAAGTGTTCAATGTTCCAAAACATGTTTAGTATCATGAAACATTAAAAAAAAATTTTTTTAAAGCACTTGGAAATGATTCTAAAATGATTCTACTGTTCGGAACAAAAGCTCTGCATAAGCTTGTATACTTAAACATTCAAAGTATTCTAAAATGGCTAAACTATTTGTCTGTGTCTCCCCCATTTCACGTCTCTCTGCATTTTTCCTATTTTGAATTCATCAAATAAAAGGTATTATATCTACTCGGAATTCCTCGCCATTGCTTGATTATGCAGCAACGTCGCGTCGCATTTAACTGGCTGAAAGACGCAGTAATGAGCAGACTCAAAGAGCGCGCTGCGGTGGCGCCGTATGGGAACCGTAAAAATCGAGACGCGAGTTTCGGGCAAAAATGACAAACGTGCTTAAAGGGCGATAGGATGTAGCAACGCAGATGTGACGAGTCGGCTCGGCGTTCGGTGATTACGCCGAATTGCGGCAGTGCCGGTTTTCTGCGGCGGCTAACTTTTAATTAAACGCCGATGCGTCGGGCCAGAAAAAGAAACACAACGACGCGTGTGTGCGCACATATTGGAGCGTTATAATTCGGCCGGTGACGTCACGGTGGCCACGAATGACGAATGCACCCTCGACGGTTATCGAAAATTCGCCGGGGACGCGTCCAAAGTACCCTATTAAAGTCACTCCGCGTCACACGAACGTAGCCGTTGACGCGTTAAAAATCCGCTCGCTATTTTCCTACCCTTAATGCGCCGCTCGTGAGCCCTATGACGCGTGAAACTTTGCAATCATTAGGATCGGCAGAATTGAAACGCGATAATGAGGGGGAATTATGAGTTATGGCGCAGTCATTAATGGGCTGCACGTGACGCCGAGGAGACGGTGGAAATTAAAAAACGACGTCGGGAAACGGGGGAAGGGGGTCGTGTCGGATTAGGGCTTTTTGTCGAGCGCCGGAATTCGGGCTGAATTAACCCTTCGTTTCCTGTTGTTTGCGGGGTGCGCGAATGCCATTTTTCACGTTTCGCGCTGAAAAACCGGCATTATAACGAGGCGCGCGGTTTACAGGGAAATTTACTTTAAATTCGCCGCACGCTCGGAGAGGAATAATGAAAATGAGTTTCGGGAAAAAAGGACGTACAGGTGAAATCAATTTCGGTGCGATGACCTCGAATCTTGCCGAATCAGTCACGGTGCGGAAATGTTCGCGCGAGTGGGTAGTCGGCGGCAAAACACGAGGCGGCTCGGTGAAAAAACGATGTTTGCAAATTGTTAGCGACACACGGCAAACTGAGGCCGTAAATTTGCTGGGTAAAAAGGAGCTGGAAGAAGCGCGGCGCGATTTCGACTGGAAACTTGGAATTGCATTACAAAATCGAGGTCAATTGCGCGAACGCGCGCTGCGCAATCTGAGCGCGCGTATAAAGTACACGTCGCGGTCGCGCGATCCTCGTGATTCACGCTTATCACCGTAATTAGTGCGACGGATATTCCGTTTCACGGGCGAGACGTTTCGCGCGAGAATTATGCGGCAAACGAAATTCGGATTTACATTATTAGTGCGCCGCGCGAACCGGTTTTTTCGCGCGGCAAAAACGCGCGTCTCGGCGTCGCGTTTTATCCGCAAAATTAGCCTATAAATCGTAAATGGCGTTCGCTCGCAGAAACACACGCCGGCGTCTCGTTAATTACGCGGCCGCGCCGCTTGCGCAATAATTCGCCGAGCGCTGCCAATCGTGTACAATGCATTTCCCACGCGCCCGACAAACGTATTAATTGAACGAAATTTCGCAAAGCGGCCATTTTTCCGACTCCGTCGGGGTCTTAATTGTCGCGCGGAGCATGTTCCGTGATTGACGGCCCGGCTTCTTTTGTCCCCAATGCGATTTAGCTAAGCAAGCTTTGCCTAATTAAAATGTCACGAAGAGTTTCGCTGATAAAAAATGAGGTATTGTAACTTTATTTATTAGTCAAATGGAATTTAATTAAAAGTAGGTCTATAAATCGTCGTGTGTCTTTAAAGGAGTTAAAGAGATTTTATAAAATGTATTTTAAAGTTTCTTCAGATTAACTAGATTTGGTAAAAGAGTATCATTCATGTAGAAACTTAAATTGACCAAAGACATGATTTTGGGATTTTTTTAACGAAGAAACGGAACAACACATCAATGGAGGACATTTCATTATAATCTTCATGTTTGGCAATACAATTTCATATTTTCTGATTACAAAACTGGAATTGTCACACAAATGAATTATGCTACATCTGCAGATAATTTCTAATTAGTGTGCAGTTGAAGAAAAAAAAGTGTATTCTATTTCTAAAATATAACAATCATTTTAATTAAAATATAGCAATCAAAAATTTTAATTGAAATTTTCAACCGTCTTTGATTAAAAAAAAACTTTCACTAACAATAAAATTACATTAGAATTGAATGTGCAAAAAATGAAACGGAAGACAACCATCTCGTATTGATCCATCATTTCATTTCTCCGTAAAACAACCGAAAACTCCTTTTTTGTCAGTTTCCTCGAGGTTGCCCCTCAACTATTCATTTAACCGATTATAATTTGTCTCAGCATAAAGTCACGATGTAGTTTTTTGTTTGACTTTGCTCGCAACTCCGGCGAAAAGTTGCACGACGTTTTCGGCGCGATTTCATAATAACGGGTTGAACGGTATCACCGCTCCGGAAATGCGAATGAAATTACAATGAATACGCGCCGCAATGTTCGTGCAACATTTCCGAAACGCATCACGGTTTGACGGATCGCGTTGAATACTTGGCGATGTTTGCGCGATTAATCGCGAAGTTTGCGAGGCAGATAATTAACGAGCTCGAAACGGCACCCTTTTTTGGAATTATGCGCGCCGGAAAGGAACGAGTTAACGAAACTAATTGCACGCGGGAAAAAGCGGTCGCCGATGCCGTTTGATTATGGGCTGTTCTTGCGCGCGAAACAACGCGTGCAAAAAACAGTGCTGCGCGTAATGAAAGTAAAAGAGCAAAAAAGCGGCGCGCCGAAACAAAGGGTTGCGCGCGACTTCGAATATAACGTCGTTATTGCCACGTTGCGATGCGAAATCCAGGGACCAAAGGATTTCCTACGCTTTGTTCCGTGCAACGCTTGACACGGCCGCGTTAAAATATTAAGCTGAAAATTCACTAGACGCAGTCACCAGCGCGCCAAACAATCAGCGCCAAAACATCGCCCGTTTGTTTATTTACTTGTTTGGCCAGTCAAATCTCCGACGATGCATCCAATCTGATTGTGCAAACGCGACAGTCGACGCATAATTCCCTTTTGTTAACGTCAAAATGTAGACTAATTTGCGCATTATTTTGTTAGACCGCTTTTTGTGGTGATTTACTTAATGTACGACACGCAATTGTAAAATCAGGGCTGCGGTTAGTGTCTTTTTTTGTGTCGCGTTATCAATCTCTTATGCTGACTCGCATCCTTCTTTTTCCCGCTACTAATTTCATGCCTGATTAGGTCCATTCTCCGCAACAAACGTCCATTTTCTCCGTCCGCAATATTTCGAGTTTATTTTGCAAGAAAGCAATTGCTCCGACGACACTCGTAATCCCTTCAATTCGAACGTCGTCGCGAAAAAGTCGCATTCATCATCCAAATCCTCGTCGAACAAAGGCGGCTCATTTTCTTTATTTCCACGTCGATACCCGGAAAGCGGGTCAGAGCAAAAAAAGGAAACTCGAACAACAAAAAACAACCGACCAAGACAACAGATGCAAAACGTATAGCGCATCGACCTAGTTTTGTGCGTGGAAAAGCTGCAAAACGCTTGTTTCGCGGGATTACATTTCGTAATCGCCTGATGCAATCATATTAGAGAATTATTTTTTCATTCCGCGCGGTTTACAAGTGTTCACCGATCGAAAAGTGGGTGATTTCACGAACAAAGGCGAATACTTTCGCGGCGCCTATCGTTAGATTTTATTACCACAATTTGTACTTTTCCATCGTTACTGATTTTTCTCGTCCTGAATACGTTGTTAATTCTTAATCAGTATACGTCGAAAAAGTTACAAGTTCAATATGTACTGATTAAATTGTTTATATACTTTAACTTTAACTTTAAACTTTAAATTATATACTCAAACTATTAAAAATGCCAAATTCACTGTCTTCGTGTAAAAGAAAAATTTGAGTCTGCTACTTTTTTATTAAATGAAATTTCACACAAAATGTGGAGTATAAGAGTCTCCAGCATAAGTGCTCTAATGAATAGTCCATTTTTCTATCCGAGAACCGTTTCTCGGAACCGCAACTTTGTCGACGTAAAAATACCAAGGTCCGCGAGGAACGATTCCCAGTTCCGAATCGGTCGATTGTCGCGACTCCGCACGGCGTTCTATGCACTCGGACTAATCCCGGCTTTTCCGCGTTCTCGCCTCTTGTGTGCGCGACGTCGCTGCTCCGCCGCCTTGTCGTCCTAATTTACATGTACAACACAGAGAGACGACATCGCAGCCGACTTTGCTTCCGCATTACGACGCGTTACAAGTCGCTCCGAGCGTCTTTACGCAAACCGACGGAACACAAATCCGCGCAAGTCACGCGCTTCCTCTCCCTGGTCCGAAGCTACCCCGGCTTAAACTTACCATAAATTTGTCCGACAAAAATGAAGATCCCGACGCCCATTATGAAATTGTGAGCAAATTCGCGAACTAATTGCACAGCGAAATGGAAAGTATCATCCGACAATTTGTGATAATTTCACCTCGTTGGGCGCCAAAAGAAAAGTTGAGCGTTTACGACTAACCCTCGTGCGAGAAAAAAAGAGAGACATGTGAGAGCGGAAAAGTGGGGGACAGTAAGAGAGAGAAAGATGAAGAAAAGTGAGAGAGAGAGAGATGCGCGATCGGTCTTGCGCTGCGTGTCGAAACAAGCCACTTCTCGTTTTTCGTGCTCTCGTCGGCCCCTTTTCTCGCAGCCGAACTTTTCTAAACACTTTGCCAGAGCGTCTCTCGAGTGCATGTATTTACGCATCGTTAATGGAAAAACGAGCTGTCCCAGTTTTATTCGCACTCGCGCGACAAATGGATGTCGCGTGGAGTGGCGTGTCGACAAATTGCGTTCCCTAATTACTCGTCAAAGCGGCCCAGATTGCAAAAACACGCGCCCCCGGCTTTGAGCGATTCAAATTTTCGCGCCAATTGTCCTCGAGACGTCTTTGAAGATTTGCTCAAAGCGCCTTGGATTACATATCCCGCGTCCCGACAGCTGTCTGTCCTGTAGCGAGCAGTTTTACGTGATTCAAATAACGTTTTCGAGATTGCCAAATTAATTAATAACCCACGGTTCATTTTATTTTTAATTTAATTTGTTAAATTTCGTTTAAAGTACCATATCTGATAGTAAATTTAAAAAATCCTTCAGACAAATTTACCATACCGGTTTGGGAAAGTTCTTTGAATGTATAATAGTGTTAGATGATACACTCTTATTATTTATTATTAGCAAGGTAAACATTGAAGTTACAACAATTTTTAAATAAAAATTCTCTGTTATTTAGCCACCTAATTAAAGACCGGCAGATTTCTTTTCGCGTTAAAATGTGACGGAATTATCGAGTTTACAGGCGAACCTTCCGGTACAATAGCGCAAGATGTAAGTCGCGTTTATCCGCGCCTGTAATCTGACTAGAGCCGGCGTGTAACGAGCTTTATTATCGCGCGCGCCAGCTAAGCGCTGATAACGTTTTTACACCTTGAGATTACGGCGCCGTGGGAACGGGGTATTTATTAAAGAAACATCGAGCGTCGCAAACCGTTGCCGAATCGTGCCGAGCCATAACGTCCCGCAAGATAAACGAGATCGCGCGCTATTTCCGCGCGGATTTTCCGCCGTCGTCGCACTTCCGATACGTGCTCGGCGCTCGTCGCGTTTGAACTTTGCGACAACGTGTCCGGCGTCATGCATGCTGCGGTGCTGCCACAGACCGATCCCTTTTCCACTTTCAAGCGAACTTGCGCACTCGTTGAGTTCCGCTTCGAGTGATTTATGACACGCCGATCTCGTTCGGAATATTCGTATCTTAATAAGGTGAATGCTGCTAAGGTGACTAATGAAGTCTGATTGGGTTGATTCAGGTTAAATGACGTTAAGTAGGCGGAGTGATAGATTTCTGTGTTTAGTTTCGACGTGAAATATTTTAGGGTTCCGACTCAAATATGTGTCATTATAGCCAAGTCTTAATTAAATATTTGTTTACTTACATTTTACAAATTAGTAAACTTGTATTTGGTAGTTTTTTTACATGTGTGAAGTGTAATTACATTGAAAGCATAATTCTTGTAAAAACTCGTATGTAGTTCTGGAACACTTTAAATATTTCTTCGACGTTTCTTTTAGAGGCAATTCCGGGATTTTAGAACACTTCATCTATCTTTACCTGTCCAGATTTCTTGGTAATACGTCAACTGTTTTAGGTCACTGTAAGTGCAGACTCAAAGTGAAACACGAAACAAAATGTTTGAAGTGTTGTACAATTTTGTATCAGATGAAACTAGATAAGTTTGAACTTTCATTTAAAACTCCTATCACATATAAGTGTCTTGAATCCGTGCATCAAACTACATATATTTTCCATGACACGCACAATCACTCTCATTGTATCTCCAATCAAACGGATCATTCAAATGTTATCCGGTCGATATTAAGTCGAAATCGTAAAACGCAATCTCAGTTGGATCGACTTGCTCGCAGTCATCGCGGTCATAGCAAATTTCAATACGTCCGATAGTCATTCGTCTTATTCCGTGCGAAACAAATCGTTGCGCAACGCGATTAGATAGGAACAAACGAGGGGGCGTCGACGCGTGCGTTGTTTCGCGGCGGTTTCGGGGTCGCGCTCCTGCCTTATTCGGGCGATTTTTCAACCGCGGCTTTGAAAAATGGCCGCGGTCGCGCAATCGAAAATCAATTGGCACACCCGTAGCGCGACACGCCGGGAACACCTCGTGCTTATAAATCCTCGCTCGATCGTCTTCAAGTTGCATTCATTACTGTTTCGCAGAGCGCCGCTCGTTCGTTAAAAAGATGAGTGCAACACTTTTGACGGAATGTCGATGTTGAGTTACGGACTTTCAATGAAAAACGTAGAATACTTTCCACTGCTTCAAATTTTAGAATATTTTTCACAAGGATTGTACTAACTACGCGATAAATTAATTTTAAGTACCCTAACGTTTCGCGTTCGAATCGCATTTACAAATAACCTTTGCCTGCAGCGTCCGAATTTCCGATAACTCTTTGCGTAAATATTTATTTTTACAGGTCGCGGGGGGCTGTTTTCGAGCGCGTCTTGCGGGGTCGCAATGCAAAAACAGCGCTTAATGAAAAGGGGTCTGCAGCGGCGGAGGCGCTAAATTTAGGTTAGGCGTCTCAGTGAACTCGCGTAAAACTCAGTGAACTCGGAACATCGGAGGGAAGTTGGTAGGAATCAAATTAGTTACGTTGTGCTGGCCACAAACAACGGCTTTTCGAGTGCAAAGGAAAAACGCGCGCGCGAAACGCACGGAAAAGCGGACCAATGGAGCGCGAATCTTGCGAAGCGCCGCGAAGCGGAAGTGCGGAAGGAAAGCCCGTCGGGGAAAAAGTGCGCGCGCGCTCGCGTGATTTTCAGGTGCGTTTGCGTCGGGATGATTTCGACGCGGATTAATGATTCTTCGTCAACGGCGATCACTCTTGCGGCAGTTTCCGCGTGGTGAACGACAACTGCGAAATGTTTAAATATAATGCGTACACCCCTCATCCAATCCGCAATTTCGGATGGGCTTGTGTTTTCACGCTGCACTTATTCTGAGACACTTTGGTAGACAATGAAAATTATTTTAAGCTCAAACACTTTTCATAATACAAATACTAATGAGTGTATATAGTAAACGTTGATTTTATTCGAAGACTTGTATAAATGTTCGAATTCTTAAATGATATGTGTCTCACGATGAAAGTATGAAAAATAAATTGGAACATCAGGGAACTTGGTTTTTTAGTGTAGCTGCAAAGCACTAACGCGTCATTAACTAACTATTTTAAAGAAATTCATACCGCACTTACCGAGACATTTTACACGATACCAAGGTCATAAGTGTAAAAATCTGCACTAACATTTAAATATATTACAAAAATGAGTGTTTTGTTAGAAAACATAACAAGTGTCTCAAGAATTCGGGTTTGTCGATAACAAGGATGTGTCAGTATTAAAAAACGAAACACTAAACCACACCTTTTTGTATCGCACCGACAAATCATTAATTTCCTGTACAAGCGCAGCAAAATTTCAAGAAGACCAATTGATCGGAAAACGCGGATTCCTTAAAACCGTCGGACTAATGAAATTCCAGCTGGAAACGCGATAGCAACGTCTGACCCATTTCTCGGGCGACAAAAAAGCGCCACCTATGAAAAGCCGGGGCAATTATTCCGGGTCTCGGTTCGGGTGATTGCAATTCGCCGATGATCCCTGGGGTTCACGGGCCTTTTTTACGGGCCGCTTCTGCGGAACAATTATACTTGCAAAGGCTCGGCGCGGCTTTGTCGGACGGGCGGGGGCGGGGGGGGGGCATTACAATATCACTTGATATTCCACGCGAATTTCGATAAACGCGGCGACATGCTTGCGCGCAGCCAGCGAGTCACGTTAATAGGCATTGTGATGCGGCTGCGGGGCCGCATCCGAGGGATCGCGGGATGATCGATTAACGGTGCGCTGCTCGTCGATTTTTATGCGCCGCACGTTCTGTCGGCGCAATCCCGACATTCCAAGGTTGTTTCGCGGAGCGACGACGATCCAACGCTACAAAGCAGCCCGAGTCCGATGCGCACAATGCGAGCGATTTTGATTTATCTTGCGTTCGGATTTCTGCAGCTCGTTCGCTGGCTGCCGCTGTCAAAGAGCGCGGGGAAAGGGGGGGGAGGAGGTGGCCATGATATAAGGACGAAGAATGGAATCGAACGCGACTGCAGCATCGACGCGGATAATCGCTCGCGCGAGATTCATTTGCTGCCGAGACTGCCGCCGATACATCACGCGGTGTATTAAATTAGGGTATTAGCGATCGAGGACGCTGCCAGCGCGGGCGTTGGAACCCCTAATGAGGCGATTTTTGTGCGAGAAAAGGTCAAATGTGTCGCTCAAAGGGGGGCTGTAAGTTAAATTGATTGGGTCGTTTTGAATTGAATATGAGTAAGTGAAAGTTTCTCGAAGAAGGGTTAGATTTAAGAGTTTCAGGTTTGGCGAAGAGGCGAAAGTGATGAATGTTGCAAGAAATGAGCTTTTTAGTCATTTTAGAGGTTATGGTACATATTTTTAAATTTACGTACAATATAGACATTGATATTTGCGTAAAATTTTTATGAAACTACACAGTTCATTTCGTCTATGTTCTCGTTTTAGAAGAAAAATAATTCATTTTTAATCGAAAATTTCTCGAAATACTCCGCACCCTACTTTTTTAAACAGAAATCGACACCTCCATTTTTAGTTTCCCATTTATAATGTCGATCAGTTAGAAAACATGAAATCAATACGCAACTGGACAAAAAGGATTCACTTTGACCACTGGAATCAAACAAACGCATTGTCTGACGAAAAACCGATTTGTGTGGAAAAAAAGATCCTCTTTGTCACGGAATCTAAATGATGCGTTGATTCGGTTTTTCTACTCACCATAATTTCGTGCAGCGTCAGTGCAAGCACTGGTGAACAGCCAGGCGAATAGTAGGCCGCAGAAGAAGCCTTTCCGTCGACCTTTACGACACTCCATGGCGAGGCTCCGAGCTCCAACTACGCCTGCAACAAAAAGCGAACGCTCGTTACACCCCACGCGCATAAATCAGCCGCAGTCCAATAACCTAATCAATACGCGATCATTATCGGGCGACCTCTATCCCCGACTATTTGCTCGCAAACAGCCGTGTTTGCGAAATAAATGGTCGAAAACACAATCGCCGGGTATCGCTCGAATCTTGTCTTGCGGGGCACGTCTTCAAAGTCAACACGATCGCGCGAGACATTTACATACAATGAATAACGATCGCGCAAAAATATTTGTAATCGCACGCGGCTTTTCCCGGCGAATTTTTTTTTTTTTCACGTCACCCCCTTCCCCTCCCTAGCTCCCGGAGTAATTTGATTTACGACCGCGCAATAAGAAGGCGTCGGGAATTTCTCCGGGCTTTTGTGCGACGGAAAAAAGCGGCGGAGAAAAAGAAACAGCCGGACGCAAAAACGCCTGGGAAAAAGGAAAACACCGTTCGTTGCGAAAAACTGCACCAAAACTGATTCAAATAACAACGTGGCGCGGCGAATAAAAAGCATGTACGGGCAGCGCAAAAAAAGCGCTGGCCGTTTTTTATTTGCAGACACGAGTCGATTGTATCGCTTTCATCCTTTTGCTATTCGTTATCTCCTCGACAAACGCATTCAGCCGTGCAAATGCATTTGTCCGAAAAGAATGACTCGCTCGGCGAGTCGCCGTTTTGCGACCACGTAGCGCGCGCCGGCTTCCGCGAAATTGGGCTACAATTACGCGGGCTTCCGTCTCGCGGCAAAGAAAGCGCGAGCGACATTGTCCGCGCACTGCAAATCAGTTTAATCCGCTGGCTCGGCTAAATAAACGTTCACGTGAATGTGGGTTAACGAACGCGCGAAAAGGAACCCGCGGGCGCAAAAAACGCCAGTCAGGATTACCTGAAGGCACTTTGTGTCTTACGTAACGACGCGGTTGATATTTCAGAGAGAGTTCTACCGTGTCCCGAGCACCGTTATGCTTTTTGAAAATCTGTAGTATATCCCATGTATTTGCACTACTTATAGTGACGTAAGGTAAAATTTAGTTTATGTGGTTATGGTCTAGGGTTTCTTTCAAGTTATAACATTTTGTTACCATATTTAAGTATATTAATATGACACCTATGTTATGTTTTTATAGTATTAATAGTGTTATTCTATTATTTTATGGCAAAAATGTTAATCAAAACTGTTTTCAGAACCATATACAACCGAATATTTTATGATTTTTCAGTCGTATACATTCTTCCGTTACCGATTCACAACATTGTACTTCGCCTTGCGGAAATCTTAAAGTGCAACTATCCGCGCCGTTAATTGCGAATCACCGAGGTCGGAATCGAATTACCGGCGCAGTGATTAGGTTGTCACAATTTCCGTGACTGATCGTGATTAGACTGTCGTATTTCCGTCCCAAATTGGATTCCCGCGAAAAATCAGGGACGATCAATTAATAACTAATGCCACGACAAAAACGCCGCGATGGCGCAAACTGCATTGCGACCGAATTAATCATGCGTTCGGCGGCATCATAGTATAGCTGGTCGAGTGACCTTTTACGGCGCTGAGCGTAAAGCGGCAGTCGTCGATTCCTATTCCCGGGGTGTCATCTTTCGGCGCTCGCGTAAATCTTGGCGCGCGGATAGACACTTGGCGGCGAATCGTAAAAAGCGAGAGCCGGTTATAAACGACTCAATAAACGTCAATCACCCGCGTAAATAATCCATAATACGTTTACATTGCACACACGCGATGCGATTCCGTCATGGGATTCGGCGGCTGAAGTTTGCATTCATATCTGATCGTTCGTTCCAGTTAAAAGGTTCACAGGAGGTCGAACGATGTTGTTAAGTCAGATTTTGCTAATTTCAAAAATTCCCATCGGGTAGGAAGAAATCGTCATCCTAATTATTGATCGTTATCACTGTGGACGTAAGTGTTCTTCAAGGGTCATTGATGTAGCATTTATAGTGCATACCTGGAGAGACTGGTGAGTACTTCAGGTGCACATTAAAAAGATATGTAGAAATCATAGTTTTAAATACTGATCAAGATTACAGTAAATATACGTTTACTTTAGAGAACACTCAAGTACGTTACAAGTGTTGTACAAGCACTTCAACTCAGAAGATTAAAATCGTCATTGCAAATATTGGTCAACACGACTGTAAATAAATAATCAAATTTATAATACGAAAACTTACGAAACTAACAAGACTAACAAAACTAGCAACACTAACAAAACTAATTTTTGAAATAATCGAATTTTTTATTCTGCGATACAATTGACATTATCAGAAAATTAGCTGCTTGACAGAAAACGTCTAAAACCTGTACACCATTTTTTGGAATGATCCAATAAAAAATTGATGAGCAACCACCTCTCCCACCATCTTTCAATAGATCTCGACCTTAATTGTTCAGTCTCAAACCGCGTGACTCTGGGAACCCCTTGGAAAATGTCACCACTGCGGGCGACGCAGAGCAGGATGTTCGAGTTTATCGACGAAGCCACAGTTGGCCGGCTTACCGGAAATAAATTCGGCGGTCAGAATGAATAGCGGCGCCGCGACCCGCAGTGCCAAAGCCGCCGTAACTCTGCGCGACCGACTCGCCGTTCGGATTTGCGGACGAATCTCGTCGTCGGCGGACAGATTAAAATGCCAATTACCGTCTGACCACCTGCGATATTAAAACCGTTCGAACGCCCGCATCGAAAAAAGCCCGCGCCATTTACTTGGCCCGCGCTCATTAAGAGTCCGGAAGAAAAAGTAACTTTTCCGGGAGACGAAGAGGAAGGCGGGAGGGCGGTTCGGAAAAAGGCGCGACGAAATATTTCGCAAATGTGCCGGAAATTCTGTCGGACTTCGCAACGTGCTGAAAGTGCAGTTTGCGGTTTGCGCGGGCGTGCCATTTCGGAAGAAAACCGCGACATTACCCCTAATGGAAAAGCGCAGCAAAAAGTGCAGCGAACGGTGGCGCGAAAAAAGCGCCGGATAAAGGCCCGATTAGCGCGGCGGAAATCAATACGCGAATTCATCGGCTTTAATTGTGGATCTGGCGCGCGCGTTCATTCGCTTCGCTCGAGCATACCTCGAGTCCGGCTGATTGTTTATCGCTTCATTAACATAACACATCTGCGCGACGATCGACATCGTCGTCGATTCCGGAAGTGTCCCGGCGGCGTTTATCTCGCGCCGCGTATAACGATCTCCGACGTCGTGCCCGAACGATCGCCCCCCCCTCTTTTCGGCCACGGCTTTCTCGGAAATCACAATAAATGCGAAAGCTCTTCTCGCGTGTGCAACTTCATTTCCACGAGCACACGTTTTCCGCTTGTTAACCGTACCCGTCGGCCTTTTTTTATCACACCCCGGGTGTATCAAGATCCATCGGGTATCCTTGTTTAGCGGTCGAACACAATGAAGGAATTTAATTATCCGAGCGCGTTCGATTGCGAAATGTGTCGCGCGGGGTGAGGGCCAGAGGGTAAGAGAGAGAATGTGGGAGAGAAAGAGCAGGAGAAAAAAAGTAGCGCCGACGAATTCGTCGTCCTTTTTCTTTCGGCTCAAAATGCGAAGTTCGTTTCGGAAGGTGCTTCATTTAAATATCAAATTCCGAGGGAGTATTAGCTCTCGTTTAGCTCCGTCGAATGAAATTACCAACTCCTCCGACGAAATTATCAATGATAATTTAATACTTCTTCGCGAGTAACTCGAAGAAAAACTTGGCTAATTCGCTTAACCTTATTTGCTTGCTTTCTTATCTTCGTAGCGGCAAAATATCTCACTTGTTATTACGTAATTGTTGTCAATTAAAGCGAGTTCGGCGCGGTCCAACTTCGCCTTGTAACTGCCGGCAAGTTTGCCAAAAACGCCATTAAGGTCGGCTCTCTTCATTAAAAGCCTCGACGACACCATCAAAAAATTGTTTACCTAAGAAGTTCAGGCATCACGATATTGACTTAACGAATTTTCCCACCGAACTGAAATGGGTCGCTCGGATGAAAAGTTTGGGCGTCGAGACGGCCGACGCAAGAAATTGCCGAGTGTAGGCGCAAAAAGTTGTCTTTACGGTCGACGCGATAGATTAGCCAATTACATTTGGGTAATTGGTCGATGATACTTCCCGAGGGACCTTGAAAGACGAGCTTGACCTTCGGAACCGAGTCCGGCTGAGGACGATGGTGATCTTTCAGTTTTCTTGCTTCGACTCATTCCATCTATCGGTGATCTACCCTTAATTGAGTTTGATACGAACGACCTTTCAGTTACTGGAAACCAACAAAATTTATCATTTTTGAATTACTACATCTACCATCTTTTGACACAAATCTTTTTGTGATCTATCCAAGATTGATGGGAGAAAAAGCAGTGTTGGGACCTAAGAGATCAAGGATAAACGAAAGTAAACATCCACCCTAATCAAGATTCAAAACATCTGATTCTTTCATATTTGAGTCCCAACATAGAATTTACTATGACTCCAAGCTAACGAGTATGCCATTGCAGTTCATATTATTCTACCTACCCTAACCACTTTGAAACAACGTCACTTATCATTGTGGGACTTCTCACCTTGTTTTCCCATGAATGTCAATGTGGCTATCTATTTTCCCATACGTCCTCTACCATTCTTCCAATCCCACCAACCTACCATTCATACCACTCTACCCATCCTGCAGCCTCAACCGACCCTGAACCATTGAACTATTGCCTCCATCAGTTCACCTACTAGCCAAGGTAGTCCGAGGCCAAGTCCAAGATCCCAGAAAAAGGAGTGCACGTCGATTTGAGCGATTCCCACGGGTGGGAGGCACTTTTCTTCTCCCAGAAATGTCATTAGCCCTCTCGGTATCGGCGATCGTTCGCAGCCCGGGACGCTTGACTCATGTCTGCCGCATGGAACGATAGATGTCCCATCGTAATTGGCAACGCTTGTCTTGTATTCGTATTTTTCAATTTCGAACGCACATAAACACGCGCTCTGCCGTCTTCCGCCGTCCCGGCTGCTCGTGTACGTGTGAGCGCGCGCGAGGAATTACGTGGGGAGACCGACGGACGGAGCACGGGAGTGCTCCGTCGCTGCACAGTCGGGGACTGTAGATGAAATGATTAAGAGTGATTCACAGCCCGCCCGGGACAGATGGCGGTTGCTTCCTTAATGAGTTGTAATTAATGGTGTAGGTACGCGTACAAGCGGCGTATGTGATTCCATACTTTTCTCGGAAGCGACGATCGATAGACGCGCGCGAGACTGCTCCGCTCGGATGGACAAATTTATGACGCCCTACGATTCCGAATATAAAGCGGGATGATAACGCGGAATCGCGATTACGCGCACTTCCGCAGTTCCCGCGAAGACGCGCTAATTAAATCGCGTGACGCATGACCGCCGATGACCGCCGCTAACGATCCGATAGATGGCGCGCTGGTAGTCGTAACCCGCAAGCGTATCGGGCATCTTAATAAATGCCGCGGGCGAATTTAATTAGGCGTGCGCTCGCGGCGTGATTAGCTGCCTAATTGAAATTTAATCAAGGCAGTTGGACTCCTCGGCGTGTGTCGACTGGCGATGTCAAGAGGAGCCGGGACAATCAGTCGGCAGTGGCGAAAGTTCGCAAAATAAACGCCACGGGATTGCGCCGGATGGGCCAACTTGTTTACCCGACTCGGGACGTTAAATACGACAATCGTTGAGGTCTCTATTGCAAATGAGTTGGCCGAACTTCGGATCGATCCGGCGTGTGCTGGCGTACGGACTCTGACGAGCCAAGGCAATTCGCCGGCATTTTATCGAATCTTGCGGCGTTCGGCTGATTAATGCATTAATTACTTTTCACCTGCGGCGTTTTTCGAACGAGAACCTCCGATGGCCAATAAATTCGCTATTTACTTTCCGATCGTGTCTCGCCATGTTTACCGAAATACGCGATATCATTATAATACGGGCATAATGCGGAGTACGTGATAAATCATCACGGAATGCGCCACCCGAATTTAAATCCCAAACGTCCTCCCGATTCGACGGCACTGAACGCAAGATTAAATAAACATGGTGTTTCGGGAAATGTGCAGTGCTGAACCCCTTTTTTACTACCCGTTTCATCGTGGAGGGCCAATGAAAAGGAAGAACGAGGTGCAGCACATTTGCATCTGCGGAAGTATTCTTTCATATTAATTTCTGCTTAATCTTGGCGTCGACAACTAACATCTGTCTTGAAAAAAACATCTAAAAAGAAGTCGACTAATACTTATTCTACGAAACCAAGCGGGGTTATACGACTAGGTCGAGTTTACCCTGTGACTTCTCGCCCTTTATCTCGTGATCGTATGTGACGACGCTGTCAAGCGAGATTGCAAATGATCGTCGTAACTGTAAAATGATTCCCGCGTTATCTCGACGTAAAATTCATCATCATTACATTTGAATTTAGCGGAGATCGCGGGCGCGGCATTGCATAATCGCGACTGACGCGCGGGGTGCGATCGATACTCTCGCTTTTCTTACCAATTCCGCCGACCGGACCTCGCTTCAAGTTTTCGCATCGATAACGCCGCGGGACACCTTTTTTCTGTCCCCGCGCGCTGCGCCCCGGGCCGTTTGCCTTATTCCACTGGAGATATGACCGGAAAATATGGAGGCAACTAAACAGTCGCACGCGATAACTCAATTTAGAACCGAACGCCGACTTTCCGCGCCGCGGGTATCCCGTGTTATCAATTATTAAACCAACATTTCTTCGCGGGAAATTGTCTTGCAATAACATTCAAATGAGGGCGGAGAGTAATTGAGGTTATGCATCGACAATTCGAAGACACATTTACATGCGTCCGATAATAGGTCGTGTTTTCCATAAACGATTATCGTGGAATACCAGATATGTGGTGGGAAGAGAGTTGGTTTGAATACTGAACATGAACTATGTAGAGGAAACAAAATTGCAGAACAAAAAATAGAATAAAACGAGATCAACAACAAAGTAATTAAAACGAAAAAAAGGGTCGCCATTGGGCATAAAAAATTTGAAAATTATTAAAATGCAGTTACAGACATAGATCTCGAACACAATCTAGTTCTAGCGAAGTTATTCTTATCCACTTTCATCGAAGTATTTTTTCAGTTCAAACTGAAAATCATCATCCACCCCCTTAAATCAAAACTTTTTCCGCAAGAACCGTTACGACAATTGCAACCTCGCACGATCTACCCATGTCCACACTCGCTCCTAAAGTGTCTAGATGGCGCTCCACGAATTCGGTTTTTGTCGCCTCGTTCGCGAGGTAGTGCCCGGTAATGCAAGCTCCTGCTATGATTAATATCTTCGTAGCATGCAATCAGATCGGACGTACACACGCGCCCCTGGGTACGAGTCAGCCACGACAATTACGCGCCACGACGATACGGGCGCAAACACAAAACGCGGCCACGTGACGCAGCATCCACGACGTCTCGGCCGCGCCTAACCTAGCAATCATTCCATTAAAAACGTAGGGCAATTACGTGTCTTCCCTCGGAATAATTATGCAGCCATCGATCACGCGTCTTCCTCGTCCGATCGCCAAGTGGCGCGATCCATTAGCGGCTTGCCGACTTACGCGTATTGATTAGCAATACTAATCGCAGGACATCGTGGAGGTCGCGTTCCGATTCGGACTATGACGTATGGCGTATTAGCCGACATTTATCGTCCGGGTTATTTATCGGGAAACTGAAAGTAGCCGAGGGTAGATTTGCGGCGGTGAAATTGAGGTTATGAGTGATCAAGTCGTATATCAGCGTTAAATATGAAGTTTTAATGAAGTTAATGCGCGACGCGAAATCAGCAGCCACGATCAAACGTGCATTATTTCGCCGAGGTGCTCGTTTGTAAATCGTGCGACCCTTTTTTGTAACGATAAACAAACGGGGAAATTGTTGTAAAAATAATGGCGTTATTTATAGGCGCGCGGCGGTTGGCTGCGGTGCAAAGTGCAATTACTCTTTTGTTGATCGATAATTCTGTTGCAGTCGAAAACGCGGGAAACGCGATGCGAACCGTCGCACCAGTGACAATGAAGCTGTCGTGATGACTCATCTTTCGCGGCGACCCGTCTCGGTAATTAATCAGCGCGTTTACGACACGAATAAATCACCCGGAAAACGACTCTCTCCGAATGCGTGGCGCGCGCCTAATCTTGCGGGGTTTAGCGACGATAAAAAACACGACGCAACACGCGAAATTCGACAACGGGCAATTGTTCGCCAGAAATTTGAGTGCCCTGGTTTATCGTGCGTTAATTGCGATCGTAATTATATCGCTATGATTTACTATAATACGTTTTCGACGAACCAGTCTGGATTTACGACGCGCCTGTTTTCGGACTCGTGAAATCATTTAATTGAAACGAATGCGTCACTGTTTTTCAAACACTGACGCGCCGGATCGTAATTTCGTGTCAGCGCGATCGTAAATTCGAATTATTGTATTTCAAGACAATATTTACGATCATCTTATACAAATCAATTTCTCCGCATCTCTCGTAATGAAATTTCAAAACAAACGATTGAAAAATTTTCTGTTTTATAGCCCGAACAGTGACTTTGCGATTCGATTAACATTGCCCACGCCATGATCGTGTACGATGCCAATTGATCGTAATGTTCGATTTCTAATTGCACGTTACAGATCACAAATCCGCATGATTTACGCGTCTAATTGGCGATGCGAAAAATCCCGATTCCGCTTGATCGTACGAGGATGCGCGACCGCAAAAATGACGAGCTATTTTAATTGGGTCGATTAAAGCTCCTTAACCTCCGGTTGTCGCGTTGTGGAAAAATTGCAACATCTCATTACCGTGTTCGTAAGTCAGCGAGCGTTAATATAAACGAAAGTTCACTGTTATCCAATTGATTTATGCGTTAAGACGGTGAGCGCGGCATCGGATGTACTCGCCGAGTGTACATCTTCTTAAGAGAGAGTACATTCATCACGCGAATTAAATACATCTTGAATATATATCTCGGCGGTGTGTGTACAAACACGGAACGACGATTATCAGACGTAATAAGCGAGTAAATACGCGTGCGCGCGTCGCTGCCGTTCGACTTTCATGCACGATCGCGCGGCCCGCGCGTGTTCACGTAACCCGTCCGTGTCTCATTCGACGCGCTTCGATTTACGGCAATTACAATCGGAGAAATTCGACTCATTGGCAGTCTCCCACTCGAAATAGCACGAGAAAAAAGGTGCTTCCCACGTGCGCAAGTACCTAACCGCGCATTGTCCCACGTGAATTACAATTACGAACGGATGACTACGATTTCGCTGTTACTTACGATTAAACGCACGAACATGATGGTACAAGCGCGGATGGGTAGTCGAACAATTGCGGCCATTCGTTATTAGTTAATTACGCGTTGCGAAGTACAGCCTATTTTAGAACATCGTACGACTAGTTCGTGGACTGGAACAAGTTCAGTGCGAGATTTTTACGATCGAGCTGTCTCACTTGGAAACGAACTGAAAAAGTTTCGCGAACTCGCGGCACTTGGTATGTTCGATTTTGAACTCACGTGACCCATATTTCGAACGCTTATTTTTGCTGCAGCGACGTCTCAAGTCCGTGTACGATGTTGCATTAAAGGCTCGTGTGGGGCCCTCGATACGTTCTTAAACACAGCAGTTTGGATAAGTCAACGACTGGGACCGTTATTTGAGGCATCGATCCGAAATAGCCGGCAATAATTTACGGCTGAATAAATTACGCGCGTGAGTAATTTGTTCCCATCGCGGGTACACCGCCGATCATAACATTTATGTCCATAAATATGCGACCGACTTTTTGCCGCGGCGCTAAAAAGCTCGACGCCATTGTTATTCTGTTTACGAGCGCGCGAAAAAGCGGACGTCCGAATGGACTAATGAAAATAAACATTGACACGTTCGTCGCGACCTGACAGTCGTCTATTCCCGTCGCGGATGCAACACTTTTTTCGCCGTTACACGTTACTCGCATGCCAAAGATTTATGCGCCGATGCCGTACGTGTTTATTATTGAAAGCTGCGTAATAGTGCTGGACTGCTCGTAAATCATTCGTAACGCGAAGATAAGCTAATCTTATTGCATTAGTGCATCTTACTGCACGAGTAGGCGAAAGAAAACGAAATGTTCCGCCGTAACGTAAATAGAATTTCAGTTGGTCAAGTTGTAATTTAATCGAGACCCGATCAAATCGTAATTTTATCGTGATTTCATCAATTCGTAATTTTATCGTGAATTCATCAAATCGTAATTTAATCGTGATGTCATCATATCATAATTTGATCGTGATTTCGTCAAATCTTCATTTCATCGTAATTTCGTCAAATCGTAATTTGGAGAAAATTCGATTTGATCAAATCACGGTCAGTTTATAAATACGATAAAAACGATACTATTGTAGGATCAATCATATGATTAATCCTATTTTGTTATCACAATCTGATTGTTATTAAAAATGTGTATGCTTAAGTTCTGTCCATTTTTTCTCTAACGCACCGCTAGTTCTACGGCGAGATAAACCCGCGCCTATTAATATTTATGACGAATATATTACGATGTGTGTGTCGGAGAAGAAGTGTTCGTCCGACTTGCGGTCGGTCTGTTTTCACTTTCTGAATAATTAAGAGCGGTCCTCAAAAAGTTATCACGCCGAAGTGATCGACCGTGAAAATCGCGGGGGAGGCTGGCCTTTTTTCTCGAGTTGATGTAAATTCAGCGTCAAGCCTCTTCAATCTCATTTACCTTACACTCCACACCCAACAAAGTGTTTGCAATTCGGATCCATGTAAATAAGGAAACGCTCGAAAATCAGGAGTCCGAAAAAAATGGCGCCCGAGTATTTATCGCTCGGGTCTCGAAAAATGCAAAACAAAATATTTCCCCGGGTCGAAACAGTGCGCACAAATCCGGAGCGACGGCAATTTATATGACTGCACTCGCGGAAAGTGGGCGGCGGGGGGAGGGAGGGAGCGCGGACAAACGGGAGACGCGGAGCAGGCATCCCGAGGAGAACTCGCGAGATACCGCGATATCGATCGCGTTGTCTTTTCCCGTGCATGAGCAATGATAAATCGTTAATTTTTTGCCAAGCCTGCACTGCGGATAGTCAACTACAATGCGCGCGTGTACGTGCTACGGGACACAACGAAACGACGAACGAGAGAAACGGAAAGAGAAATGGTGCGCGCCGGCGTGACGTCTATAACTCGCGGATGACACGCGCCGCTTATTACAGAATGAAGGCAAAAGAATGTCGCGCATTGAGAAAATACGTCCCGTAAATAATCGCGCGTTGATTAATTTATCGTGCGTCACGCGTGTACACGTACATCGTGATGTTACATTAACCCTCAACCGACCAAATCGTCGAGCTCTTCCCATGATCGTACATTTCACAATTAATCGTGATCGAGATTACGATTAATTGTGAATCGAAACATTACAATTTATTTACAATGCCGTAGGAGTGTTCAAAATAAAAATAACGGTTTTAGTCATTTTCTGAAGATTATAAGTAAAAAAACATGTAGAATGAAGGTCTGGTTACGATCACCACGATAGAATTGAATCGTGACGTCGCGACATATCGGAAAACTGCGCGGACCGAACGTATTGCGCGTGTTATAAAAAATGTAAAGGGAGTTCGTACTTTTTTAACGTGCTCGGAAAATAAAGACGAGGTATACATATCAGGGACATAAAGACTGCGTACATTTTTCATGACGCGTGCTTTAATGCGTTCACCCCGACAAACCGCGACAGCATTTTTCCCGGCGCGATTCCTTTTCGCGCATTTACGACGATGGGTATCTGGAAAAGCTCGATAATTTTTATGGGTCATTACGGCCGTAATATAATCCGAGCGCGACGTCACGACGCGATACCGCGCACTTTACGACGCTTGCCGTTGCTAAATCTTATCGAGACGTCCCGATAGTCGTAATTAAATATAACACTCACAACGAGTTACGGAGCGTCACAATCGCGAAAACCTCGACGAAATCTCCGCCTTTTCGAATGGGAAAGCGGCCGCGCATTGCCGACGATCGTAATCGCAGCAAGTATCTTACGATCAATTACCATCGATCGTAAATCCGCGTCATTTTTCCGCGCGTCGGAATAAAGAATATTTCTAATCGCATTCGATGAACGAGGCGATAACCGCGTGGAATAATCGCGCCGTCCCATGCAAACATGGTCACCGAAAGCGGCGCCCGTGATCTCGCAGCGGATAAGCGCGGCAAACGGTAGTCAATATTTTTGTCGCGTTCCAATTATTCGCCGATTATACGCACACAGCAGACCTGCGCATCGCATTCGGAATATCTATCTACGCACAATAACTCGCCGGACAAAAACCGCGCACCCGATTCATTCGGCTAATGCTCGACGAGTGTTGCTAATTAGAACGGCCAGCGGGTAATTAATTGACATTCTTAATTTTCTTCAATTAAAATCGTTATTAACCCTTTCTTCTAATTCGTTTTTGATAAATCGCGTGATTCCGGTCTAATAATTTGTACGGTCAAATGTATGGGGAAATTTTGTGATGCGAAAATGCGATCGTGGATCGTGGAATCTGTTTTATAACTCATTTTATTTGAGAAATTTTACGATTAAGTGGGAAAAATTGCTTTCGATCATAAATAGCATCAATTTCATGCTTATCTTATAAGTCAGTGTTATAAATATTTCCGATTACATTCTGTTTGTAAAATTCTACATTCACACGTGTAGGACAAAATATTTTGATAGATTGGATCGTAAATCGTAAAGGTCATTGTGTATTTTTATGTCACGACTGCACGACAACGAAGACTTGTGATAACAAATTCAGTATGAGAAATTGTAATTAATTTCATCCCAGGTTCACCGCGCTGGATTATTTATGTACACAAAGAAACGCGGATTCGACATTCCCGACAGAGCGGTTTAAACAACGTTCAGCAATTTACGACAATTGCCCGTCATATTGGATGGCGAAAGAAGCGTCGTGTCGATAAGGGCCGGCGCGCAAAACAATTAAAACGAAACACCGGTCACTTTAAGTTTCATTTCAATTAAACCGGAATCGATTGCGCGTCGCAAATGACGATCGCCGGGAAACAATCTTGCACAATCAAGCGACAAATGCATTTCGGCATCATAAATAAATCCGCGCGTCATCCTCGTATAATTCGACGGAAAATCCTTGCGCGTAACAGCCGCTTTCCGGGCGAATGTGAATGACCGCAAGCCCTTATCTGGCCAATAAAACGCGCGACGATTCGATTCAATTTCCAATATCCGCCGGGAGCGAAACAACGAGACGCAGCGAAAAAAAGAGCGCGTCCGCCGAAATCGCGCGTCCGCTTATCTGTCGAGTTATTTTAAAAGGCCCGATACGCCGCACCAAAAGGCTCGCGCGGCCACTTTAATGCCCTCTTAAAGATGGCGCGGCGGCGCGTCGTCATAAACGAATTTCGCGAACGGAAAAAACGAGCGCCCACTTGCGAGAAAACAAAAACTCGCCCGGCGCACAAAAAGACCACGAGCGATCATTAAAATGCTATCTTTGGGCCCGGTGATTTCAGTTTTATGGCGAATCGCTTTTAGCGAGTATCTAAATGACGATTACTCGCGGACCTCTTCCTTTTACAGCCGCCGCGTTTTTTTTTTCGTTCCCCTCACTGCCGTTTCGTCGGGCTTTTTTGTCCGTGATAAACAATTCCGCGTTTTTGCATTAACACGCGGGTATTTGCACGCGCGCACAATGCGCCGGGTAATGCCGCGCGCCGGGAAATGCATAAAACTCGGCACATTAAACCGAGGAAAGCGATCGAGACGAATCGCGATATCGCCGCATTAAATCCTCGCCACGAAACTCTACGGCATTGAAAGCGACGGGCGATAATTTTTGCCGCGAGCGGGACAAAAAGTGGGAAGATAATGGCGCGACTGAATGATCGGCAAAAAACGCGACGACGGCAAAAAGACGTCGTTTTTCACGCGCGTTTTTCGGCGCCGATAAATATTTTGTCGTCCGAGCCGCGAGCCCGTTTTGATTTAACGCCGCGGTCACGATCCCGCGCGAATCGTGATCGTAAACGTTGCCACGCCGCGCCAAGATTAATGCGGATTTTTCGGCCGGCGTACCGTTAGCCATTTACGACGCCGAAGTAAGGCGACGTGCTTTACGATTACTAATTACAGAATAATTAACATAACTTTTCGTGAGCATACATATTTCATGCCGAAACGAAAATAAACGTTATCAATGTGGCACGGGGACTTAGAATTAATAGAAGTTTGAATATATCCAATTGGGGCACGGCGTAACGTACAGATGAAAGGTCACTCGAAGCTTTTAATAAGAGATTTAATTGAATCATATAGGTATTCGAGTTAATGAATACGTCGGCACATTAATTGGTGCATTTTACAACTTGCATGAAATTAAATGTTATTTATTTTATTGAAAGGAATATCGATGCTAAAGTTGAGCTACGAACATCTGCAATGCAATGTTCGTGAAAGCAGTATTTATCTACCCATGTGGAAATTGTAATACGGCCCAATACTGGCACAGTACCGCTGCCGGAATGACGGTACTGGCAAATGGAACCGATTCTTTTGTTTGCCGTTATTATCCCAGTACTTTGCCAGTACTGGAATGATAACGTCGGCTGGACTACGGCCC
>JABFPB010000552.1:0-35980 GCA_022817645.1 Ceratoteleas bidentatus
ATTCCACTTATCACCAGATTCGAAACATCTCTTCTGGAATTGATAAGAAAAGAATTCGTATTTTTTATGCAGATTGAGGAAATGAACAAAAACAAATTCTTTTTCAAGAACTCAACATGTTTGCATTCAAAACATTGCTAAATCTCTGGAATAGAACAGACTAGAATGGAATCGAGAATAAAAATACGAATTCGAAATCTTTCCCCGAAGGAATTCATTTTTCATTCTCAATTCATTTCTATCCATTTCCATGAAATATTTTTTCCAGCGATCCTTATTCCATCTTTTCTGTAATAAACATCCAAATCACTTTCCGTATACGCCCTTCGCTTCCATCCTATCTCAACTTTTTCGCCCGCTTCATTTCGCCTAAGAAACGCACTGGACAAAGGCCGTCACGGTTCAATCCGCCGAGTCCTTCCTCCCGCGAATTCCCGATTATACAAGCGTCTAAACCGCGCGGATTATTTATCGTGACGCAACACAATATATTTGATTGCGGGCGTAACGAAACGATTCATATCTGGCGGCTTAGCGTCGCCAGGCGTTACATAAAGTGTTTGCATTGTAATGCAATAATAGGCGATTCGCCGCGGCCGTCCGCGAAGCATTTTTGCCGCCAAAATAAAAATAAACCCCGGCCCCACTGATAACCAGCGCTTTTTGCGCGGCGCTCATCTCGCTCAGCTTTTTGTCGACACTGTTTATAAACTTGCCCGGCGCAATCTCCGTGTTTGCTCGCGTTTACACGCATTGATACAGCCGTAAGCATCATTTTTATTTCATTATTCCAGCTTTTTCCGCCGCGCCGCGATACCGACCGAATGTTTTGCGTTTCGCTCGTCAATCGAGCGTTTTTATCAAAGCGATACGTCGACATTAAATTAAACTAAGTGATTCGCTCGGCGTCGGGTCGCGAGATTAAAATAACTCCGAGCCAAAGTGTGTCAGCAATGAGTAACAAGACGGCCGCGGCGAAAAATTCCCTTAACGAACTGCCGCGCGCTCTAATTAATTGGCTCCCGATTATTAACAATATTTCATACTTACGCTCTTTGCCGGAACTTTTCAAGCCCCGGTAATGGGATCCCAGTCGGCGTCGTGGAACCGTGGTATCGGTCTAAGTGAATTCGAAAGAAAGGAAAAAGTGCGCAAGTTATAATTATAACGGAACGCAAAGCGGACGGATTTATTGCGATCGCGGGAAATTGAAAACGCCCGGCCGACAATGCAAACTGATAAAATTGCTATGATGTATTGATCGAAAAGTTGTCGCGGAAATAAACATTGACTTGGGAGATAATGGCGAAAGTTGAAGACGATCGAAATGGAATCGCGCGATTCAGTTACCAACGCCTCGCAACGAAAACGAAACGTTCTAATAAACTAAGAACATCAATTTGAGACTGATAAAGTTTGATAGATTTAGAGTACATTTTACCATACCGTATACTAAGGAAGAAAATGACGTTCGAACATTTTTTGATTGTAAATTTTATTTAATTATCAGTGGAAATTTACCACGTAAAATGGCAAAAGTTTATCGATGATATTTGTTAATCGAGAATTTGTTTACAAAAAAAGAACCGCTGTATTTACCATTGACTGTACACCAGTCTCCACAAGGTCCATGAATCATGTTTTTCATAACAATGTCGTGCAATGATTTGTCCGTAGATGGATCTGGAATTTCAGCACACACGTATTCATCAACTTTCTCTGGAGCGTTGATTTTATTACTCTGTTTCAACCAACATATGAACATGCGGAAGTTCTCTGTTTGGAACTCAATTACGTAGACGTAAGCTTGAACTAGTTCAAAAAATTCTTATCGAACAATAATATCAACCAAATATTTTTTCTTAATATAAAAAAATCTAGGACTTTTGAATCGAACTTTTTTTCGGTGTCCGCATTTTCAACGGGTTTCGGGTTGCAACATAAATTTCTCTCCTTTTTTCTTATTTTTTCGGCGCTTATGACGCGATCCGGGCGATTAATTCGATCGCCGAAAATCGACCGAACAAAGGCCGGCCGACGTGTTTCCGCGCCGGCTTTGTCGCGCCCGGGGATTAAGGGCTTAGCATAAAAAGGCTCTCGGGACTGGAAAGGTCAGCGAATCAATGCACCCGAAATTCCGTCTTACTTCTTATGCCTTTATTGATTAGCTTTCGCTGTACTTTAAATCTAGCGACAAATCGCATTATTTACAGTTCCCAAGCACGCTGATACTGTTCGCCCTCTCTCTCCTCCGCATTCATTCCCTCTTCCTCGTTCTCTCTCACTCTCTCACTCTTAAATCTTCGCATTTGTTATCGTTCGCACACAAGGACGTAGAAAAATATGACGACACGTGTCGAATGCGCAGTCTATATACAGTATATGTACACTCAATGAACCACAGCGATGTATCTTGACGTCAATTAATGCGAATGTTTACAACGAAAGACACGCCGAGTCAGCCGATGAACTCGCAACGCTCAATTTTCGCGCCAGGGACAGTGATTGTGAACCGCGTCTGTTCGCGGATCACCAGATAAATACGTCGCTCCGAAGTTGACGATTCCCGTTGTAACGGAGGGATTCCGTTTCCGTGCCGGAGTCCCGAGTCAGGGTTTTTCAAAACGATTACTGGCGCCGTTACAGCCGGAACGCCTGTTCGGAGGGTCAAAAAGGGTTCGCGCGCTGGCTTCCGCTGACTTATCGTCGATTACGGACTGTCATGTTTGCGCCCGGCTGTCCGCGGAACCGTACTTAGTCGGAGCGTCGGACCGATGCGCAGAGTCGCCCAGCAACATCGCATTCCGTTTTCCGGGTACGCCACTTCCGTGCCAAACGGATGCACGAAATGCCTTCGGACATCGACGCAGCTGAGCCACCGAGGGGTCATTCTCTCGCTCTGTCGTTGGCCAATGAGGATTCGCGATAAAAGTGGCGGATCCACGAGAATCCCCGTCTTGTGTAAAATGGGGAGGTCAAAAGGAATCCAGGGCAAATGAGGGCCTCGGGGAAGAGCCCCCGGAGGTTGACACTCTTTCTGCGCGGTAACAACAATATAACAACATCAATAGCAACAACGGAGTGAATAATTGCGTCGACGAGGAAAAGAACCGTGACGAAGATGATAACATTGACAACTGCACGGCTATAGCAGACTTATGAAAGTGAACTTTGAGATCTCTTAGCGGGAGGCATTGCGCGTTCGTTAGTACAACACTTCGTAGACCGTTGCCTTCTTGTCCCCGGAACCCGTCACGATGAACTTGTCGTCGGCCGAAATGTCACAGCTGAGTACGGATGATGACTCCTTTGACTGCAACAGAAAAGATTGGCGGTTAGTTGGGTGGAAGCGGGGAGTCATTAATCATTAGATTCGATAATAGTTTCTCTAAGGGAACACATCGGTCGAAACAACGTTGATTCAACGTTGATTCAACCAATGTGTTCCCTTACGGTTAGAGTTACATGAACCATTGGAAAAGTAATGGATTGTATTTCAATAACAATTGTATTTCAATTACTTCTGTAATGGTCAATGGAAAAATAAACATTAACCATTCTTTTTGGAATGGTTAATGGAACACCGATCATTACGATTACTTATGAATTGGTAAATGGACTGTTTGCCATTAACCACAACTTTTGCAATAATATCCCCGGGTGAAAGTGTGAAGAGATTTGGTTTAGGGAGAACCAAAAATGTGTCGGGTTTACTGTGTTTATATAGTAAACCAAGAAACATCTGTTTGAAGAAAAAGGTACTTATTTGGATATCTTAATTTGAAATAACTGCTTCCTATGAGTATGTATAACTCAAAGATTTAGACTGTAAAACTCCAGTGAAACTTTACCGTGAATTCACAGTGAAGTACTGTGAAATTTGAGGGAAATACTGTAAAGTAAGGGTGCATTGCAATTTCTACAAGCTGACACTTTTAGCCATACAACCTTAAAAATGTATTCTTTAAGTTAAAAAATTGAAATCTAAAATTTTTATTTACAACTTATTATCAAAAATGTCACTTATCTATAGAGATTGATTTTAATTACTGCATCACTCTGTGACATTACAGTATAAACGTGAGAATTATAGCATATACTGTAAAATTACATGAAACTGTGCGGATTTCAATATAACATTACTGAGTAAGTGCACTCAAAATATGCAAAATCATCGCTTACTTACACTTTAAAATATATCATAAAAAGTGCAAATAATAACGTGATGTGTTCCTTATGAGAAAATATTTACTCAGCATTTTTTTCACTTAAGGATAATGGTTCAGCTTACTTTTGATATAACTTATTAAACGATGTTAATAAATAAACGCGTGTTTAATTATTAACATCGTTTGATCTCAGTATTTTTAATGATTTGCTCAAATCGTGTAGCAACAAAAATGGATCTAGAAGCTAAAAAGCGTTAAACATTATATGCACTTTACGTACGTAAAAATAAAATGAACATTAAACTTTACTTTTTTAGACATTTTATACTTCCAACACGGAATTTTGCATGTGAGAAAGAATTTGCTTCTTATTGTAGTACATGTAGCTATTTTAAAATGAACTTTAACGCAAAGCAATTTTACACAAGAAACTACAAAGGAGAATGTAAAAAATTTGAAACAAAAAGAATTATAAAACTTTGCACAAAGCAGTTTATTATATCACTTTTTCATAACGTTTTATTAAAAATATAGTACTTTGCACTGATACGGATGCACCATCCTAGCGTACTTTATAATACAATGCAAAATCTCGCAACTTTTTTTCCGTGTGTGAAAAATGACTATGTGCTTTTGACTTTTTTCTTTTTTATCAAGGCAGAATATAGAATGGCCGATAAAAAATGACAAATTTCTGAAATTACAGAGTTGAAAAATCGGTTGAACCATCGAAACGTGGGAACTCGGAATTTTTTACCGAATGATCGATTATCACTATTAAAGTGTGATCAAAGTGCTGACGTGATTAATAAAATGCAAAGTTGCCATGATAAATTCTGTTTCATTAAATAGGACAATGTACAAAATTCGCCAGTTATACAACCAGATATCTGTACTCTCAACTAGCTGTTCGCCAACGAAATAAAAAACTCTGTTTTGAATTTACAAAAAAAAATTACATTTACAGTACCAATTCCTCAATTCACCTCGATCGCCGCAAAAACAACATCGCTCGTTCGGAACAACGTATCGTACCTAACCCACATCGTGTTTTCCGATGTCATACGTATATAAATTAACGGTTCAACAAAAGCGGCGCGTCTGTGCAAGTAACACGCGCTGTTATTTCAAAATATACACTTCTTTCGTAATTCCTCGTACACAACGTATGACTGCACAAATAAAGCAATATTGATTTAAATTTCGCAGACGGTACAATGTAAAAATTCCGCCGCCACTTTTGCAGACAATTGTGTAATTCAATTGTCATACATTCCGAAATGTTCTGCGCTAGAACTTTTAATATAAAACTTCGCGCGCACATCACGTGCAGTGAGGAAATATAATGTAGCGCTGATTCGACGAAAAGCTATACATTCGCGAATCGGCTTTCCTGTATTTTTGCCCCGAACTTGCAATTTCACGTGAAATATCGCGAGTTTCTTGGTCGTTGGTTAATCAGCGATTTATTCCAGTAGCCCAATAAAGATCTGTTTAGTTTTTGGCAAATTTCGTTTAGACAAAAATTGAAATATTATGGTTCGAAATCAAAAGTTCATGATTTACAAATTATAACTGAACCTTATGTTTTGTATTTAACGTTGTACAGATCAGACTGATATATTTGTGATATTATAGTCCCTTACAAAAAACTATACTGAATTTTCACTTGAGTAACCCACGCAAGAAAGCGATTGTCTAGCCATAAAAAATAAACTTGCGACAATGAAATGAAATGGCTGCCTCGCGTCGCCAATTTAATCGAAAAGTAATTAAAATTGTTGCAACGGAATACGCGGGTTCGCGTAATTGAATGCGTTTTCCCGTTTTACGTCCTTTGACATCGCATTCTGCCGTTTCTTTCCGATAATGTAAATACGGGTATTTTTATTGGAATTGTTCGCCAGTGGCCGAACGATTGCGCGCAATCACTTTTATGAATTCAAAATTTCGCGTGTATACGCGTGGCATAATGCGTGGCAACAGTTTACATAAATCGCGTATCTCTTAATTAGTGTACAAATCCGAGAGAAAGATATACAAACAGCAAAGCCGAAAAACAAACTTGTTTGGCTAGGAAACATAAATATTAATTAAAAGCTTTTGATAAGAAAAATCATTTACCAGAATCTTTATTTCGCGCGCTATTTTCCTCGGTAAAAAAACTTTTATTTAATCCGGATGGGGCTCCGGTTTTTTGTGCGACGAGTTATTAAAAATAAAAGTCGTCGCCTTGTTCGAATTTCGGATAACAGACTTTCGCGAGTCGCGTCGGTGCGCGACTTATCATTCGAGTGACGAATTAACCGTTGAAAGTGTTCGAGTCGAGGTATTTTTATTGGAGACGCAACTGAAAGAATGTATTCATGACGGCGCCGAGTCGAGGAACAATGAGAGGAACAAGTTCGGATTCAATAACTTCGGAACTATATTTGTGATCGCGATGCTTAAATATCAGATTGATCTTTCATACGAATTTTGAAGATGAAATTCAGATTGGTTGAATCGGGAATTTTCTAGTATAAGGAGCAAGAAATTTAGACCGAGTGATATTTGGCAGAATGTCAACACTATTCGAAAGTATAATATGTTAGAAGGTGAAACCATAAGTAAATATTCTATCGTTTTAATGCTAAGAAACAATTCCATTTTCTTTTCAGAAGCCATCCTAACCCTAACCGAGATTGAATGTTCAGGTTTTTAAATCATTTGATTGAAAGTCATTTTCAGTTAAACGCCATTCATATAAAATTACTGAAACCTTGCGTAAAATTTCAAACTCTACCCAAAAAGTGGAAAAGATAGATAAAGTAGTATTAATAGGCACAAATTCCACATACTCAGCCAGTTAAGTTCTCAAAAAATTGTATCTAAGATACTTCAATACAACATCTGGTGGTGAAATATGTAACTAGAGCATTTCCTCTATTTAAGAAATGTCAGACAAATCCAAACAGCTCTTGACTCCTGAATTTCTCACCATAATAAATATTAAACAAAAAATAAATCTGAATTAAACTTATCAAAAGAAAGCAATCAATTTCTTTATCAGATTCTAACACCCCCAAGTTTCGCTCCACAATTCTCCTCCAAACCCTTCACCTATCTTAGACCCCAATCAGCATTAGAATATGTGAATTTTTTTCATAGTGTTCTCTCTTTCTAATCGCGTTAGTTGAACTGCGATGCAGCGATAAAAATCTTCAAAATCTTACCCTAAAAAATAGAAACAAACAAACTGGAAACCCACCTGGAATATGGACAGTCCGAAGGGCGTGCGCCAGGCATTAAGGAGATTATCCTTCCCAGTCGAGACGAACCACTCGCCGCACGAGGCGAACCTCAGCGACAGCACGCAGGACTCATGCAGATGTAGCTGGTACTTGTCATTTTTAGACGCGTGCAGCACCTCCACATTAGAGTTCTCCATTCCCACCGCCAGCCACTCTCCCTTCGGACAGTAGCCCAGCGAGAAGATCTGCGAGCTGAAGTCGTGCTGCTGCAGCTGCCTTCCCTCCCTAAGATCCCACGACCTGACAGTGTTGTCCAGGCCTCCAGTCCACAACTTGGAGCCATCCGCCGAAATGTCTATGCAGGACGCCCCATCCGTGTGACCCTGAAATTGCCTAACCAGGGTTTGGTTCTGCAGGTCCCAGACTGCGATGTTGCCGTCACTGCAGCAGCTGAAGCAGACCTTGGAGTCCGGCGATATCGCCAGGGCGTAGCAAGCCGGGGCTGAGGAGGTCAGCTCCGCCTTGATCCTGGGCGTCGGACTCGCCAGGTCCCAGATGCTCAGGTTGCTGGCTTCGCCGCCAACGATGAGGGTTCGCCCGTCTGGCAACAGCTTCACCGAACGGATGTAGTTGTCCCGCTGCAGACAGTCCAGCTGCGACACGGACTTGGCACTGCCGTTGCTGCTCTGGCTGATGTCCCAGACCTTGACACAGCCCTTGCCACCGGTGTACACGTACTTGGTCGGGTTCGAGATGGTGACCGCGCACACGACCTCACCGTGGTTGAGCGTGTTGATCTGGCGCGCGTGCCTCGGGATGCCTGGTCCTGCCAGGGCGTCGTGGGGGAAGTGCACCGGCGCGATGTTACCTTCGGACACGTGGTAACTGTATGCTCTGCAAAACACAATGTTTGGCTACGTGTAGTGGTCGGGTCGGTGGGCTTCGGGGCGGGGGCGGGGGCGGCTTGTCACGCGGGTGGCGCCGTTGAGAAATGTCACGGGGAGTTGACGTTAATTGCTGACGGGCGGCCGCGTAATTGATTCGTCCGGGGCTTTTTCGAGGATTAATGAGCGGAGCCGAGTAATTGGACCTAATTCCGCGGACCGGGGGAGTATTACTGGATTTTTGCGAGACGCCGGGAGAAAAATGGACGACCATTTGTGGGCACGTGTATGTGTGAGTGTGTGGGTGTGATGTGGATGGAACGCGATCTGTTTCCCGACGACTGGGTCTTTGGTTCTTGGTGTTTGACCAGAAGTGACAGACCGAACCGTGGAGGACAAGGTAAATTATAGTCCAAGAAAGAAAAAGACTAATGACAATTGTATATACATTTAATGTCCACAATTTAACAATCGTATTTACAGTTGTAGGTAATAACACTAAAGCATAAAAATGATATAAAACGCAAACGTGAAGGGAAAAAACATGGGATGACCCGTTTGGGAACGCGCGACCGCGGTGGAAACTTGGCCACGGTGGCGTGTCGGTTACGTTCCCAAAGCGGCGTCGTGCCTATAAATAATGCTTCTGTCAAATCACATGTTTCTCTCGGCGTAGATTGTTCACAGATAAATTTTAACAGCGGCCTTACATTACGCAACTTAAGTTAACTAGGTTTCGTGAAAAACCAAACACTTAATTTATCACATTTCATCAACGTGTAACAGGTTTACGTGTGCCTCACGCGTAGAACCCTAACTCGGTGGAAATTTATTTGCCCGGTTTTTTATTTCAGGCGATATATAAATATCTGAAAAAATAAAAAGACCGTTAGCGGGTACCTGCAATGGAGGCTTTGGTTTTAATGGATAGCAGCATAATAGAGGAAGGCTGGCCCACAATGGGGTAATGAGAGTTGAAATTTATTTGTGGACAATCTACAGTTTAGCGTGGCGACTTTTGGTTCACTGTGTGTCGTTAAGGTTGAAAGTGAAAGCAAAGTTTGGTTTGCGTTTATGCGAGACAGTTGACAAATTGTGTGTTGAGTGGAGGTGAAAGTAGTTTTCGAAAGAGTAAAAATCCAGTAATACAAGCTAAAATTTGTACGAGACGTGTTGTAGGTCGTTTTATTATGTGTTCATTGGCAGAGCGGGTAGTCATTGTTCGATTTTAGGCTCCAAGTTTAAGCACTCCAAATGTTTTCCACCAAACCTTCTTACTGCAGTACATTGATTGAAATTACTACGACTGAATTCATTCTTCTATTTCAAACTGAGTGAAGCTAGTCATCATTAGGTGAAAACGAGAAAAAAGCTTAGTGGAACACAGGTTGAGCAACTGAATGTAATTCTAGAAACTCCAATTAAGTGTCACGAGTGCAGGAATGTGGGAAAAATTGCAGACCATTTCTTCATATCATCTCATATTCCCTTGCCCTATGAAAAACTAACAAAACTAACAAAATGTTTACCAATTTCTTCAAAGCATTAGCCACCATCGGATAATACCCTCAGGTATATTTCTTCAAAGTCCCTAACTTCCCCAAACCATGTCCAAGCAAAAATGTTTATCATCCCCATACATCGTTCCAGAACCCTCCCACCCAGGCGAACAAAAGCTCTGCAACATTTCCCACCCTCCTCGATGCGCTGGCAGAAAAGAATAACTTGTAACTCACGGTTTTCCGCCGGACGTCATGGACGGTATCCTCATGGCGCTGTGGGGGTCATAGAGCTGCTGTGGAAGGCCAGGGGGCACGCGGGACGCCGCGTACCCGTTATAGGCCATCATTTCGACATGCGGGTGTTGACCCCCTGGGGGCAGGTGGTGTGGTGGCGGACCCGGCGGGTAATGCGGGGGGTATCCCGGGGGCGGCGGGCCCTGGTGGGACTTATTCTGGCCGCTCGACTTAAGAGCCGCGGACGCGCCGGTGGTCGGGGTTTGCGGCTTCGAGATCGGCGTGGACGATTTCTCGCGCTCTTCCATTTTCTTCGCGGACGGCGTGCTCGGGTTGCTACTCGTGCTACTGCGCGGGGAGTGCGGGGCCAGGTCTTTCTTGGTCGTCGGGTTGATGCCCATCGGGGGCTTGTCGATACCGTTTTCCCGGGGCGACGAGGTCCCGTTCGCGACAGGGCTGCTCGGGCCCTCGCTCCCGTCGTCGACCACCAAATCTTGGTCGCTCTTCTCCCCGTCACTCTGGAATTCCATATGTCGAGCTGTTAGCGCTTGCAACTCTTCCACATAATTCTTTCCTCTTTTAGCATCTTCCTTTAGAAAGTAAAGAAAAAATGAAAAAAAAGGAAAGTGGTTTTAATTTGGCGAAAAAGAAAAAAAGAAATCCGACCCACGCCAACTGGCGGGGTACCGAGCGATGACAATGGTCGGCTGGATCAACTTTTCGGGGGAGGCTCGATACCTTAGAAGAAGAGCTTTGTTTCATTTTCACGGAGGATAGAAATTGTGTTTTTTTTTTTTATCATTTGGGAGTGTACCCTTGTAAAAATAAATCTCTGAAAACCTCGGACAAAAGCTCTGAAAATGTCTGAAAAAGTCTAACATTCCCAAATATGAGAGATTTTTCAGAGATTATCAATGACTTTCTGTGAACGAGTTGAAAGTCAGACATTTGCAGACTTTTTCACATAATTTCAGACATTTTCAGAGTTTTTCAAGAATTCCTGCTAGGGAACCAATATCAGTCATTTTCAGACTGTCTATTATTAGTTTCCCGTTAGGGATTCCTAGGAATCTCTGAAAATGACTGAAAATGTCTAACATTAGTTCTCAGGTAGGAATTTTTGGAGAACTCTGAAAATCTCTTATAATAGGGACCGTCAGACTTTTTCAGGCCATTTTTCAGAGATTCTCAGACGTTTTCAGAGCTACATTTTTCAATAATTTTTGTACTAAATCCTTAACTTTGCTGCAGCAAATTTTCCACATCACCTTAATTATTCATATGTTCTTCTAAAGTATCGAGTCATGGCTTTCATCCTAGACATATCTAGGATTACTGTTTATCGAAAACTTCCTCTGTCCCTTATCTATCGCAGTCCCGTTAATTTTTATTGAATCTCAAAAGTTCCATTGACACACTTAATGTCACAATCACCGTGAGACTAAGGAGCGAGGTATGAAAAATCGAGTTAACAGCCGTTGCTCGGCGATCGCCGCAAAAAGCGAATCAATATCATCGCGACAACTGTCATTGCCGCGCGATCACGTTAACATAATCAGCGAAACGCTTTTTTATCTCCCGCGCAATAAAATCCATTATCAACATCGCAAAAACGTTAACGACTCCAACCTCGTTCCTTATCCCCTCGCGGCATTCCGACTTATCGATTTTGGCAATTAATTATCGCCGATTAATAATTTGATTCGTTAATTAAAACGCGCCGCGCGGGCTTTATCTACAAGCACATTTGAAAAGCAATAGCGCGATCCGCATCGCAATCGACGCTCCGCGGAATGCACTTAACATCGGGACATTCCTCGAACCGAATCTGATCGAAGCAAAATCGTCGTAGCCGGGATACTTAAAATTGTTTCGCGAATGCTCTTTGAAAAGCGCTCTCTGAAAAATTCTTCGCCCGAGCAACCGTCGACGCTGAGTCAACCGAAGTTCGAGCGGGAAAAACGCGATTTCGGAATTCCGCCGGCGAAAAAATGTCGCTCGACTTGTTGCGACTGCATAATTAAATTTTACAGCGAAAAAAGGCGAACTTCGCCTGGAAAGGGTACAACGACTTTGCGTCGCGGTATTAGCTAATTACACGACTCGTGGGTTGAAAAATGATCCAGTCGATCGTCGCCGATATCGTCTTTATTCCAGTGTTCGAGTTACACGCCATTATCGGCGACAACATTTCCTCCCGACTGTGCCTGAATCGGCACTCTCGCAGGCGCATTATTATCGCTCGGCATGATTGTGAGAAAATGTCAACCGGAGGCGCTCGGGTTACTTACGTGGCCGATGTCCTTGTCGTGCTCCTTCTTCATCTTTTTGTACGGGTGTTCGTGGTGGTTTTGCGAATGATGACTGTGGTGCGAATCCTGGGGCGAACGCGGTCGGTTGTACTTGTCGCCTGGGGATATCGAGCTCCTCTGCAACAAGGCACAAAAATCACGCTTACTCACGTTACGTAAACTTACGCATTGCTACTTGTACCACCTGAGAACAGGACCTGCTTACAAAGTCATTTTGCTCGGACCTCGGATTTCGCAACGCGAGTAAAAGAAGTAATGATTTTCACTGGCAGATGTGAGAACGGAGATTGGAATTTTTTTATTGAGGTAATCTTATTTGTAAAAAATACGGTTTTATTTAAACCACAATTTTAATAAATGATTTTAATTGAATGATTTAAAACCTACTTTTATAATAAAATGTGTTTTACATTGAAACATACTTTCAATCTGAAATGAAAAGTTTAATTTTGTAGAAAACAGATCTATATTATATAATACAAATTTTTTTCATTAGAACTTTACTCGAATTTTGTAGTATATTCGGTTCAAAGCGAAATTATGCAAAATTCACAAATTCGCCCGGGAAAGAAACGATGAAAAGTGGATCCTATAATTCGACGTCGCAGGCGCACAGCCGAACAAATCCGCGTGAATAATTGAGCGGCGTTGGATCGTCCGGCCAACAGAAATAAATCGTCGCGACCGGGCGCGTTTAATTTATAAAACGTCGATGTCGTCTAATTTCTATAATTGATCGGATCGCCGGGCGCGAAGCCCGGATTGCGAGCTCGAGCCGGGCAAATGCAATGACTGTCACGGCGCCCATAAAGTGTGTTAAGTGCTGATTTCTGTCGACTTGTCACAGATAATTGCAGCGAAAGAGTGACGTTATCATCTATTAACGCGTGACGTTCCAGCCGTTTGCCGAACCCGCCGCGATTATTTCATCATTACCAATTTAGCCGCGGAAAATCCACGCGAGCCGACAACAAGTGCCGCGCGCTCGTGCAAGAATAATTCAAAAATAATCCAATCAACCGGGCTGATTCGATTAAAGGCCCGACTACAATTCGGGGTACCCTTTTTTTCGCCGAAAGAACGTCAAAATCATTTTTCGGGTGGATATCATCACGTACATTGGAATGAAAGAAGTGACGTAGAAAAGTGATGAGATAATTGACAGTTTGTCCGCCAGATGGCGTTGTAAATTCTCTCCCGCAAGCGATCAGGGAATTTTGTTTCGAGTAAATTTACAATACAATTTTTTTACTACAAATACCAAGATTATTTTAGGAATTGTTCCTTATGTTTATTGGAGTTAAAAAATTACTTTTAGCGCGAAATCGCCAATTTAAACTATCTCTCTCGGTTCGACATAACCTCAAAAAACCGTTCAAAATTCGAATACACCATGAATCGCGTAATTGCCAGCGAGTCGAATGGCTTCAACCATAAAAAGTTGATGTCAATTCCTGAAATCCCGCGACGAATTTGATTGAACGAATCGGGTGGCCGTGACGTTAATCGACGAGTAATGATCGGGCGGCGTTCGTTTTCGAAATTTCCCTCCGAAGGAGGTGCAAAAACCCGAGCCGCGTTTCGCAATATTTAATTAAAGCCCGATTCTGTTAATGCCGGCGCGCCATTAATCATCCGGGACGAGCCGGCGTTATTTCGATATTCATAAAAATAACGAACCAAAGCGCCCGGGCGTTTCGAAACCGGCGTCTCGGGTTTCGTACGATCGAGAGCGCTTTTTGATGACGCGCGTCTGACGAATGGCGTTTTTTCCGCGCGGCTATGTTAGATCCGAGTCGATCAATCAAGCGATCCAATTTCTCACGAGTTTAGTCGAAGCGGATTCCGGCACTCGGGGGTTACGAATGTCCGGCTCGATTGCAAAAAACGCATCATTTTCAAAGGAATCCCGGCGTTCGCGGAGCCGAGGCATTTCCGATGCGTTTAGCGACCGAAATGATAATTCGGAGCCGTGATTGGAGACGCGGTATTCGACGGGGATGATTTCTTGCGCGCTACAAAGAATGTCCGAAACGAGATAAATTGAAAGTTTTCGTCGTTTTGGAGCTGCGTCTGAAATCTGAAGTGGCTGGAGATGTTTTTTGGTATAAGAGAAAGATGGTTTCTGAGAAAGATGGTTCCGGGATTGTTTTAACGACGGCAGAAATTGTGGAGTTTTTGCACCCGCTTTTGGGAAGAGTGTATGTTATTTTAGGTTAGTTGTAGAAAAAAAACTAAGTACAAATACATTGTTTTAGATCAATATTGCTGCAGTTGTGTGTGATTGTGATTGTTGGGTCAGATTTCATATTAAACTGTACCGTTTGTTATGGAATGTTGAATGTTTTCATTTATAGTGACGATGGGATTTAATTTCATAATTAATTGTAGTGATTTGGAAAGAGGATTAATTATAAATAATGTAATGTATGTACCATAACTGTATAATGATGTTTTTGTTGTTTTATTCGTGCATTTCTGGTTATTACTGTTGTGAATTATTCTGTTGATTCGACAATTAATGCTTTGTTTACGTTGTAACTCAAAACAATGTACAAAATGATACATTATTATCCTTTTCGAAGTATTTTAAAATGAATCGAATGTGTATGCATTATATGAAATCAATTTTTATAAAATAGTATGTATTATAACTTATTGTAACAAATTGTTTCTAAAATGTTTCCCATTTTTCTCAATAAATACTCATGTTCCTGTTCCATTTTATGCTTGTCATTTTGCCAATAAAATTCTGTTATGCTAAACAATTTAATTTCATTTATGCAAAAAACGACGCTGGTCGCATCCCTGTTTAGGCTCAGAATGATATTTTAATGTAGAATTTGGACTTGTTTACAATGAACCACTCTGTGAAAAGAAGTTGTTCATCTTCTGTATATTGGACATCTTGATTAAATCTACATATAAACACATCAACTGTAAGAAAAATGTTTATATCAAGAGATTATGTCAGAAAAGAAGGCCTTATGAGGATAAAATATGGTTAAAATGAATAAATAAATTAAACCATAAATTACAATAGAAGTGTAAAAGACTTGTTTTTAGCATAGATACTAATGGAACTTATACAAGATAGATACACATTCTAATAGAAGCACCCAAAGAAATAGAATCTTAAAACTACAGCCACTGTGTTAAAGCTACAGTCTATTTCCCTAAGTGACTAAGAGACTTGTGTTTTTAGCATAGATATTAATAGAAGTAGTATATCAGCTAACATTTCTGTACTAGAGTTAACGGAAATAGATGTTAACCCAATATATATCTATAGTCCTTCTACATAGTTTTTACCCAAAGATGACGACCCTAAGATTTTCACAAAGAAGCTTAATTCCTGAGTTTCAATATTTTGATCCAAAACAGGTCTTCCTTTATCCAATGAGCTAAACAGTAAGACTGCGTTAGTCTCCTCCCAAGATTAATATCTTTATGATTGCAACCTCCTCAAAAACCAGCGTTCCAACTCTGCCTCCCTTCCCCTCCAACATCCTCATTCCGGCAGCGGTGTCGGGTTGCCGCGATTATTCGTCGCCGCTTTGTGGCGCGAAATCTGGATCCGGCCGGGGTCATCGCGGCGATCCTGCCAGGAACCGGGGGCCCCCTCCCCCCGAATAAACAAAACCCTTTCGCGCCGTCAGCCCCGAGCTGAATGCGAGCTGGCGCGATTCACGCGTCGCCTCTTTTGCCTGGTAATGGAGCATAATGGAATTCGGGATGCCGAACGTGGGTGTGAATGGCGCGAAAAAGGACGACGTGAAAGGAGCCTCCAAGATGAAGAAAAAGGGAACGCGAAAAACGGCACAAAGGAGGGGACGTTCCCCCTCTTTTGCACAGCCATTTTTTTCCTCCGCCTCCCGCGCGTTTGCCGAATGTATCCTTTATTTTGCGCGCCGATTACCGCCGCGTTGAATGCCGTTCTGCAATTTAAACACGGGCCCTCACTCGTGCGAAATTGTCGGTTGCGGATGGAAATGAGTTTTGACGGGCTAAAAGAATGTTTGACTTTTCTGCCGCAAACTACGCGCGCCCTGAATAGACGCGGCCAAGTGGATAATTCTGTTTGGCTTTCGGGAAAAATGCGCGCGGCTTTTCGAGGACGCTTAATGACGAGGGGGAGTGGAGGGTGAAGGGGAGGTATCGTCGTACGAATCGTCGTGAGAAGAACGGAGCCAGGTCGATTTGGACGGGAATAAAAATTCGGCGCATTGGACACGGAAGTTGTGAAAGGGTCCATAAATCTGGACGCTGGATTATTAAGTCACAAGTTCGGGGCGAAAAAGTGCCGTGAACAATCCGGTGTTCCGCACCGGTCTCGGGTTGGACGGCGATTGGAACGAGCAAACTAATCGGAAGAGGAGGATGCTTCTCGCTTTGGCATGGAAATCATTTGACGGTTGTTAGCATGAAGGTAGGCGATTGAAATTCGTTCTGGCTGAATCACGATTTCGATGGAATCGTCATGTTAAGCAGAAGAAGATAGTAAAAAATGCAGAGATAACTTCGAGAAAAAGAAGGGGTACTTTTGAATAAGTTTGGAATAAGTTCCTGACTTCGGCGAGAAGAGAATCGTCTGATGGTTTCGCCTAACTTTAAACACAGGAATTTAAATTTTAGGAGTGCAATGTGGAAGAAATGTTATGGATCAGATAACCCATATGCACTGTTCTTGAAATTCTTTCAACCATGTTACAGTCTGAAATCCATATCTATAGTCATTTTCAATGGTTGATATCCTCTCCTAAGCTATCCTATTCTTAACTTCTGCCCGATCTTACATATCCATCCTATCCTATTCCTAATTTCTGTCCTATCCCATCTATCCATCCCACCCTATTTCTTACTTCTGCCCCATCCTACCTACCTACGTCATCCAATCTATTTTCCTCCTACTTATTTCTCTCTACTCCTACCCCATTTTTTCTGAACACGTTCCCTCCTTCCTGGCATCTCTTCCAAAACTAGTTGCCATAAAAAAGCCTCTTCCCAAACCATCCGAGTCCAAGAAAGCAAGTACCAAAGACCATTCCGAGCGTAAACCGCGCAAAAAGTGGTGGCGCCGCCTGCAGTCGAAAGCCCACCTCGGGCCCCGGCAATAAACCACCGAAACGTGGCAGGGACATCAGCCGGGCCAATTGGCGATCAAAAAAGCGCGCCACGGAAAAGTACGGAGGTGGATAATGATGATGGGCCGGGCGAGAGACGCGATCCGGATCGTGGGAGCGCGAGCGAGACGGACCGAACGGGCGAAACAGAATGAAGAGAAAATGAGAGGGCGTCGATGGGCGGTTCGCGGCCCCGCGATGATTACAGACCCGGCGAACCCATAATACGCGTCTTCGCCGTCTTACCGCGCTGCTCGGATGAAAGGTTCGCCTCCTCCTCCGGGCCGGCGCTTTTTGCTCTCGTTCGCCCGGTTTTTTCCGCCCGCCGCCCCCGCGCCCTGCCGAGCTTTGTGTTGCATTTGACCGATGTCGAAGTCTTGGAACGATCCTGCGGAAGACTTGCGCGAGCAGAATTTCAACCTAGTTTCTTAGGAGAGGCTAAGTGGATGAACTATTTACGGGTGTAGCAGAGGTTGGGATTTGTCGAAATGAACGGTGGCGGTTGATGTGAGGTTGGAAAGATACGTATTGGTTCTCTTTGGTGGTTTATGAAGTTTGTTGGGGGAGAAAAAAGAAGAAATGAGGAGTAATTAGCAAATTTGTACACTCTAAACTTAGGGATGATAAGGTTGGGGTAAAGCTGGCAGGAAGAGAGAGCTGTTTGAGAATCAGTTAGGAGCATGGGAACATGGGGATCTTCTTTCGGAAATGATATTAAACTCGTTCCATTTTTGGTAGTTATTTTCCAAGAAATATCTAATTATTTTAATAATATTCTTATTGTTTTCTAAGAGGTACTTGAAATCAGTGATGCATATCTGATGATATCAATATTTAAAAAAAATGAGACTAAAAACCTGAGGATCGATGAAATAATAATCATTCTTAGAAATTGACTTAATTTAAACGAAATACTAGTAGTAGTTAAGAATTTGTACTTGGCCAAGAGGTAATATGATTAAATGATTTGCATTAATTTCATATCCTTGAATATGTAGTTAAATAAACCAGTTATGATACCATTCTCTAGTTTATTCTTTCCGATTTGTTCTGAAGTAATACTATTAACCTCAGAATAGCTTGAGACGGAAAAAAAATTCTAGAAAAATTTAATTCTGATTTTTTACCTATCTACTTTTTCTCGTTTTCTATCTTCTACCTAGATTTATCAAGATATACTCTCCACTCTGCCCTGGTTAATATTTTCTTTTATTCTGCGACAAAACTGAGAATAGGATTTAATCTAATATAATAAATTTTCAAAATTTCGTGGATTTTATTTGCAAATCTTCCAACCTATCATACGTCTTTCCAAAAATATTGGAAAATGGCTTTCCATCTGCATTCAAGGCATAAACTATATCGAAAAACTACGACAAAACTAGTTCGACAAAGGGTGCGAAAAGTGGGCGACAGACCGGTCTGGCGTCAGATCCAGTCTAATTGCTGCGGCCATCGGGGGAGCGGACTGTTTGCCGAAACGTGGCTGTGTCAACATGAGGGACAATTCAGTATTCTTGGGCCGGCTAGGCGTTTCATCGGGAAATAATTGAAGCGGTTACGGGACCCGGTGTTATTACGGGGATCGAGGAGGTTATTATCCGGCGGGCCCGGAGTGACCTTCATTGATCGAAGAATCGGGGTGACTTTTGGGGATGCGCCCGAGTGGCGGCCTTTGAATGAAATCCGGCTGTTCGAAAGTAATTGCCGGGTTTGAGAGGATTACGACGACGGGGGGCGGGTTGACTGTGGTTGCCGTTCGTTTTGTTCTCAAATGATCTGGGGATGATTTTTGCTGGGAGGTCGGATGGAGGCAAAGACGCAGTCTGTTGCGAAATTTGGTTTGCAGCTCCGGGGCTCATGTTCTGTTGAAATTTTGTTTGATTTATAGTACATTTTACCATACCACATAGTATCGAGTCTTCTTTGAACAAATTATTTTGAAAAATAATTTACGTTTTGCTGTTAAGTTAGTCTTTCGGTGCACGATATTGGGGATTGGGGAGACATTCAGTAAGTGTTTTGATACACAGATTTTCGGGAGAAATGTCGGCAGGAAGAGAGAACTATTTGTCTAAAGGAAATAGTTTCTAAATATGGTAACTACTGCAATGTTTGTAGATGATATTATTTTGTTAATGATATATGAATTGTGTTTAAAATTTACCATACTAAATAGGAAAAGACAGTTTAGTGAAATAATTGAAATATTTTCAACAAGGTGTATGTAGTGTTATAAAAATGATCTATTATGATGAAGATGAACTGAGAACATACATAAATAATGGATTTTAACAAACGACTATGTCATGAATTAGTGAAATCAGGAAAAAAAATAAATAAAAAAGTTATGGATTGCTACTGTTTATTAATGCTTGTCGGATACGGTAATTATCGGTACACTGAACGTAATTAATTTGCATCCCACTTAAAAATATCGTCTCATTATGTTCAATGCAGGATGAAATAATGTTTGTTTAACATATGCGTCGTTTGCTAAAAAGGGTCGGAAATACTGAAAACCGTTCGGAATACGAATCGCAGCCACTGTAAGAACAATTGTCCAAAATTATCTGGCAAAGGTAAAAATGCATTCGAAATGGATATGCAGTCTATTATCTCACTCTCAACGCAATGCATTTTGACTGCATTTTACCGTTCCATATCGCGTAATTGCACATTCATTTTCACCAGCTCCATTTCAGATTCCTCTACCTAAATCCCCGACGAACTAACAACCTGACCGTTCTCCCAGTGAATTCATTACAAGAATTTGTTTTCCAGTCACCCAAGATCTTGACCCAATTTGCCAGTGCAACCATGATCTACACGTATAAACAATCCGCCGTTGGTCGCTTTGCAAAAATGCGCGCGAAGCTATAAAAGCAGGCGTACAAGCGCAATTAAAAGAGTGCCCTTACACGACTGGCGGCACTCTATTTCGTATGAAAGCTGCTTACGTGTCTCTCCTCGGTGGAACTCAGGCCTGCAACAGAAAAAGGAACGCCGTGGCATTAGTAATTGATCGAAGCGATCGATAATGAGCGCTGAATAAAACATCGTGTTCCAGAATCACGAGCGCGGCGGGAAAAAGGATTTCATTTTTCATGAAAACGAACGTAAACGCCGCGCGGGAACGATAAAGGGGGAGGGAGGCTACAAAAAAGCCCCGGGGAAAAAGCTCGGCAAAAATCATCCCGCGTCGGGTTTCTCATCAATGCAAACGACGACACGGAAAAAAGGCATTAACAAAGCGAGAGCGGAAAAACCAAGGCGCCGATAAAATGTTAATAACTTTGCGTACGCGCGTACGTATAAACGACGCGCATGCATATTTATGCGCTTTTCCCTCGAAACCGCCGTCGCCCGCTAACACGACGCCGCGCAAACACGAGCCGAAAGCGGATATCGCTTTGAAAAGTTGACGGCGGATTTTTTGCGCCGCTGCAGTTCGTTCGTTTCGGGCGGCACGAGGGCCGTCAAAAGCGAACCGACGCGGATAAAAAATAGATAAAGTAACAGCGCCTCCTGCGAGTCAACTACGATTTATTAAAGCCCCCCCCCCTTAACCCCCTCCCGGTTCTTCATTATTTCTGCTCTCGTGCAACGCGTATCAAAGATCAAAAGATACGAAAATCCGCCAAAAGCGTTTGACTCGGATCTTAGTCACCTTTGGCAAACAAGTTTGCTTTGATAGCTCCTTTTTCCGTGCCGCTTCTTTTTCGCGCCTCTTTTTGTTCGTGCCCGCGCGCCGTCTTGTTAAGCGTTCGTTTTTCACGTTGGCGTCTTCGTTTTTGGAGCCTCTTTGCGCGGGTTTTTGTTTCCATGGCGTATCTCGTCTGATTATCGTTACGGCTGAAAAGCCGACGCGTGCTTTTTCGCGGGTCTTGGGGAAAGAGGCTTGAGAAGCTGCTTGAGCGCCCGAAGAGCGGAAGGGTGAAAAGGTAAACGCGAGCTTTCGAGGGCTGCGGAGTTTTTTTAATTAGCCGACGGTATCGCGTATCGGTCGAAGTGGGAAATATTTTCGTTGGAGAGCGAAGTGAGTTCAGACTCCGTTTGGGAGAATGGGAATTTTTATGGGGGAAGGAGATTTGTTTTTATTCTTGCAAAATTATGATTTTTTATTATATTAACTTTATGAAGTTATCATATGTGTTATGAATTAGAGAAATTTCGATAATTTTGTAGACATTGTTTAAGTAATTTGCAATTAATATTTAACAAATGATAGAAAGTCATAATATTAAATAAAGAAATTTAAAACATTTTATTTGTATCAAACTGATTTTTTTCTCTCACAGAATGGTTTTTGTTATGACAAAACAAAATGTTTAACTGTAAAGATCCGCAATTTTTTACGCAAAATAATTGAAGCTACAGTTTTTCGCGGGAAAAAACAGAAATATTTATTCGGCGGTCGTATCGTTTTCCTCGGGCAAAACAATTTGAATCGAACGTACGTTCGGTCGACCGTAACAATTCTTGCAAAATAGAAGGAAATGAATAAAAACCGGGAAAATGCGAATCGGAAATAACGAAGGCTAGAGAGTGGGTTGTTTTTATTTCGAAAAAATTATTTTCCCGCGGAAAAAGCGGCCGTTTTTCGACCGTAGAAAATCGCAACAGTGCGCCGTTTCTCCCGTCTATTCCGGCATTATTTATTCAGCGCGTTGTTTCGCCGTCGTTATTTTTCGCCGCGCGTTTACACGGCGCTCGTCTAAACGCTGCACACAAATTAAACGCCGAACGTAAAATATTTATCAAATCTGAGATTTCAACTGTTAGTCAAAGCGAGCCCGGCCGAAGTGGGTCATATTTTTGTTTGGCACACGCTGCCTTTGACGGCGCGCAGCGTATGTTTGAGCTCGCAAAAAGCTTATCCCGAGAGAAAAATGCGCGGATTCAAACGATCGTTTCGCGAGTCCGACGATTCATTATTTGTCGCGAGCACTCTGGTGGTAATTTCGGTTTTGAGATTGAAAGTTTCCTCGATTATTTTCTATCTAGGTGGAGCTACTCGGGTGAAAAAACAAACTGAATGAAATACTTTATGATCGAAATCTGGCCAAAAAACTAACAGAAGCTAATCAAAAAATATCTCATTTCAATAATTTTTTAATGGTTTTTTACTTGAGTCTTTTTGATCTAATCGAGAAGAAATTATATTTCGAAAACATACTGCGTTTGATTCAAAATTAGAATACTTTATTTTTTTATTTTTGACAGCGAACCTCTGCTAGAAAAAGAATGATGTGGTTCGATTCAGGATTGAAGTTTGTTAAAGAAGAATTTTAATTAAACTCAGATTGTTTTTGGCTCACGCAAGAGTTTTGTCTGGATATGGACTTTTAGTGGGATTGCAAGGTTGTTAAAATATTAAAATCTGTCCAATTACGTTCGTTGAGCCTGACTGAAAATCATGGGTCGTTTTTCACTGTGTGAATAATTATAAGCCTGCACTTAAGGTGACGGCGAAATTTTAGGTTTGCGGAGTTAGTGACTTTTACAAGAGAAATGTAGCTTGATTATATGCTGCAATGGTCAGGGTGAACAATCTTATTTGTGGGGCAATCTAATCGAGGAGAAAGATCGAGTTTTTTAAAGTTGTGATTTGTAACAGGATGTTTAAAAGATTAAAATTTATGGAGACAAGAAAGAAGTTAGAAGTTATTTGAGGCTCTATTAATCTTAATAATTTGCAAATAAACTAAATTTTTTTGACATTATTAACAAATGAATTAAAAAAAGATCATAAAATAATGTTTTTGCTTATTACATATACTATCAATATTTGATCACTTTTATACTTTTAGGAAATAAAAGAATGCTTTTAAGCTAATGTAGAAAATTCATGTTTATGATTTTTTCTTACGAAGGCTTTCACGTTATATATCCTTTCAAATATACACTTTTCAGTAAAACTGCTTTTTGGGAGACCACCTAACTTGAAATCTACCAATAAATTTCCGAAGATTTTCACAGAGGACGTCGCTATCTCGCAAGCGCCGCTCCAGAACGAGCGTTTCGCATTACACCCGAGTGCCGACAATTCGTTTCCCGCGCGAGTTCATTTCCTCCCGTCAGAAATAACGCAGCTGACAGCGTCAGACACTCACCTCCGTTGCTTTTGAGGTCGTCCGGCTGTGAGCGGTGCAGGTCGGGCTTGCCCAGCATGGAGAGCGGATGGGCGCCCGGGGCGCCGGGAGTCGAGCCGGATCCCGGCGTGAGTCCCAGACTGAGCAGCGCCGCTGACGCGGACGTCGGCACCGGCATGCCCGCGCCGGGCAGTCCCGGCAGCGCCGGCAGGGCCCCGTGCGGCCCCACCCCTGGTGGGAGCTGTTGTGCATGCATTTGTTGTATGAGCCTTGGGATTTCTCTCTATTTGGACACATAATAAACAGTCTTTATACATATTGTTGGGTCGCCCTCAACAGAGCACATTTGTAACACAACGAAAGTAAGACAGGCGCGGAAATGTTTACAAGGAGTGAGAAAAATTTTTGCGTTTGGGAAGTCTTACTATCCGGTTAGATAGAGCTCGGTTGAGGTTACTATTCTAGATTTTACCAATCAACGTCAGTTAAAAAAAAACAATAATAATAATAATAATAATATTAATAATGGAATGGAACATGGCAGATCATCGGGTGACAAATGACTTATTAGTAAATTCAATTAATTTTCACAGTTTGTCGTAGAATTCATAAATTTGGTCAGTTGACAGAACTGAATATTACAGTTGAATTACCGAAATTTAACTGACGTGATTTTTCTCAGTGTTTTCACCGATTAGGTGGCGATTCGGCGTTAAAATGCAGTTAAAGAGAAAAGATAAAAATTAAAATTAAGCACGCTAGAAAAACAATTTATAAAAGCATTACTTATATGTTAAATATTTGGCACATGATGAAATTACAATATTAGTGACATTAAATTTTAACTCTAATATACCTCTTTTTTTAAATTAATGTTGAGTTAAATTGACAGATTTATTATATAAACAAACTGGCCTTTTTAGTTTCTTTTAAACTGGATTATCATCCCCGAATATGAACGAGTTTCGTTTTCGAAGAATAGTGATTCCAAGTTTCAGACTGATTAAAAGTAGCAAAAAATTCGTATTAAAAACTGCTGTCTGAATAGTAATTATATTTCCTGCTATACTTGTTAATTTAGTATTGAACTTACATAATATAATAAAAAAAAAGTTAAGATTACATTCAAACTATTAAAATAATTAATGCATCTCAGAATCATCTTTGACAAACTGATTATTCGAAACACTTATTAAAAAAAATTATCCAGTACCTTTAACTTAATAAAAAAATACTCAGAAGTGTTTTCAAGCAGAAATAAACGGTGAGAATCAAAAGTAAAGTGCAATAAAGCTAAAACCGAATCCCACCTTACACGGCGTGTTAAACAACAAATAGTGTGCAGTTAGTATAGCAAAAGAAGTTATTAGTCGCAAGAAGTCCGATCTTTTGCTAACGTCACCCAACAATATCAAGAGAAACATTCGTTGTGGCGTTGAATGTTGGGCCGCGCCGAATCCACTTTGTCACGCGATCCGCGTAATTAGTGGAATTAAGCGCACTGTGCGCGAAAGACCGTAAAAAGGTCGGGGGAGGCAAAGAAAAGGGAAAACGTTTGGCAGCATTTGACGTCGCGAACATAATAATTTTCACGATAATTCCGCAATTTCTCATTATACCGCGCACTCGAGAATTTGTCGGCATAAACGTTTCACAGAACATCTGCCTTCAAAGTGTCCTACGAGCTGACTGCTTTTGCGTGGATGGAATATCAAAAGGATCGTAATGGAAATGTCGTCTGGCTTGTAGATGTTCGCTGAACTTTGCTAATCTGAGTATACGTACACGACACCCCAGGAAACGTTGTTCGATGCACTCCGGAGTTATTCAAAGCCGAGAAAGAGACAGACGGAGAAAGACGGAAGAAGAGCGACGTCGGCTTTTTTACATTCAACTCTGAATACACGCATTAACACGAGACAAAGAAGTCGAATTTCATCAGAAATTCAGTTTAATCGATGTTTTAATTTTTTTCGAACCACATAAATTCCTACATATATGTCCATGTATGTCAAAAACATATTTTACTATTATATATAGACAAATGAGCTATATATAGCTCATGTGTCTATATATAACCAAATATAGACATATATGTTCCATATATGCCCCATTTTACTTAGATATTTACGAAATAACTGCGAGTCACATGACCCGTGAGTGTTCATTCCATTCGTCATATCTTTGTTAATACTAATTAAGTTAGCGATATTCAAATGTACTGTCTCGTAAATTAGAATTGCGATTACAGCGACGCCATTCAAATTAGACGACTTGAAATATGGTCTTGGTGAAGTCGGGCGCTGTCACGACGAAATAAAGATAACACCGTCTGACTTGTTTTCCGAAACTATTAACGCACCGTGTAACGACGGCGAAGGCATTTCGAAATCGCGCCGGTTTCACGGTTTCATCGACTAGCAGAGGTACCGGGAATCGAGGAATTTCAAGCATTTTTTGTTCTTCTAATGAATGGTGAATGAGTGACTGCAAGTTTTTTGTTGCTGAAACCGTACTCTGCTGTTTGGTACAGTTTTTACAGTTTTTCCTGATAGTGGAGGTTTATTGATGAAATTCTCCGAGCTTAATTTTTCTTGTCTATCAATCTTGGAATTAAAGTTCAATTATATACGCGATCAATAATTGATAAAAATGAGTAGAATCTTTCCAATCAATTAACAATATATTGTATTAATAGTAAACAAAAATGTTTTCAGATATTTTTTACTCAAAATATAATTCAACATAGCCAAAATATAAAATTACCAAAAAATACCAAAAGTTAAAATAACTTATTACCCCTCGAAATAATTAATTAATAATTATTGTATTTAATAAAAAGAATAATTTAAGATTTAATTTTATAAGCCTTAATTTCCCAGCACCAATCCATTTTATCCAAATGAATATTTCTCCCTCCAAAATCGCCTTCTCTCCCAAAACCTCACTCCCCTAATTCCCCGACACATTACACCTCTCCCTCCACCCCCAATCGATCAAAAAACAAACAGCCCCCAACCGCCTCGCGCGCACTATCAATCACCCCGGCGGAAAAACCGTCGAAATAATGAATCGCGGCCGCAACAAATCTCCCGAAAGCCGCGTCAGAAATAATATACTGCCGGGGGTGTGCGTATCGTTGTACGTGGTGTTAGCACTCGGGACGACGAGTACGTGTGACGAATGGCGCGCGTCCCTAATGCGCGCGACGTTCGTTTTAATCAGACGGGGCCATCCCCGTGTTCGACGATAAACTCGTTACGCGCACGAATCGTGCTTATCGTGGATTTCACTTAAGTATTTAAGCCGAGGCAACGGCCGAGGGTGCCAGCCCCAATAATTCGAAATAACACGGGGAACCGCTCCCCGGGGGAAGGGGGCCAGCATATGCTCGTTCAAGACGAACCGAACCGCGGCGCGGAGTATCGAGCGTGGCTTTACGACGCCTCGACGACGAGACGAGATTAGGTATCGGCTAACGAGCGTCGGCGAGGCATTTATTTGCCAAAAACGAGAGGCTCGGCTGTACGGGCCTCGCGTGCCACCTTTTTCAGCACCGAGATTTCGACCCTGGTCAGTTCAGTATAAAAGATTATGGTTCCATATGTGGTCCATATATGTATGGTTCCATATGTGGTCCATATATGTATGGTTCCATATGTGGTCCATACATGAAATTTTTATATACATGAGATGGTTCCATATATGGTCCATGTATGAAATGCTCCCATATACGGTCCATATATAGTCCATATTTGAAATGGTCCCATATATGTCCATATATGAAATTGTTTCACGTATGATCCATATATGAAATGGTTCCACGTATCATCGAAGCATAAAATGGTTTCATATGTGGTCCATATATAAAATGGTTTCATAAAATGTTGTAGTACAAAATATCGAAGGATCTAAAAAACAATTCACTCAGAAAAATCGTTCTCCAATTACATTCACCAGCAAGAAATTAAAATAACGTTTGCCACTTGATTGGACCGTTATTATCCCTCGTTCGCTTTTTACGTAACATTTCGCCGTCCCGTCAAATAATACCCTAATTATAATCACCCAAAAGCACGAACGCACCGCGACGCTCGACAATAACCGAATCGTTACAACTCCACCCTCACACACTTCCCAGTGACGCAACGCGATTAAAACCGCGCGTATCAACGGGTTCGCTTTTGCATGTGACTTTGCCTCGTGTTGTGTCATTTTGTTAAACCTCGTCCGCCGCTATTATTCCTCGCAACGCGTCCCGAAAAACAAAGCCCGCGATATCGTAATTCCGATCCGGCAAAAATTTGAAAACTACGAAACTGAAATCCCGTGTCCTTTTTAACTAACGCCGTTATAAAGAGATAACTCGATCAGCTGAGTGAGACAAAGGTAAAAGAGAAAGGAAGGGGAGGGAGAGAGAGGGATCGGAAAAGGTTAATTCCGATTGCAAACGTCGGACGTGTGTTAATGCCGTGGACGTAATTTGGTTATCTAAAGCGACACCCGGCCAATCAGATTATTTGTGTACGCGGGCGTTTTTATAAAACAGCGTAATCGATTTTCGGCTGGGATTCGTTTTTTCACGTCTCGCTGCACACGACGGGCTCGCCCGCGAGCGAACAAATGGCCCAGGTGTGTTGATTATCGCTATTATTGACGAGGGGCAATTATTTTTCCCGCGACAAGTGTTGTTTGGCTGCACGAATGCGGGCAGTTTTTGTCGGAGACGTTGAGGAAGGTTTTGTTTTCATGATTTTTTTGCGAGAACCAGTTTCGGTGCAAAGTTGTGAAAGTTGAAAAAAGGAACTTTTTGTTTGAGCGTTTGCTTGATCAAATTTATAGGTCTGAAAATGTTTTGTTATTGCACATAATTTAAGTTAATGTCGGCGTATGTTATAATGATCAATATTCAAGGACATATACTTCAAAAAATACTGTATTTAAGTAAAAATAATATTTATTTTGTCGTATGTGTAAATATATACCGCGTATATGTAGTTTAGTTTTTCTGTTAAATTTAAGTAGACTTTGTATGCCGTATGCAAATATTTTTTAGTTAAGCGCGAAAGTTGAATAAAGTTCATCCAAATGAGCGCGCAGAATAACGGGCGAACCCGGGCGAACTTTACGAGGCGGATTTTACGTTCCGCGTGCAGTGTTATTAAACGAAATATTGATTCAAGCCCTATTTACCGGGTAATACATATTCATAGGGTTAGCGCTTCTGTCTGTTTGATTCTCGGCGTCCCGGCGCCCCCTCTTGGCCCCGCATTTAGTCGGCCAAGCCGGCCCGATCGGCGTCCGCAATCTCTTCCATTGTCTCCCGACCTTTCGCTGAATGAGCCACATCATGTGCATCGCTCCTCATGCATTTTGCATGGCGAATGAAATTTTGATACAAATGCCTACAAGTATCAACATTCAATTACGGCCGGCGGCCTTTTTTCGCGCGGCCAATGACGCGCGCCGATTAATCATGTATGCCGCGTCCGCGCGACTTTTTCCGTTGCGTCGGCGCTCTGAATTTTTCATGCGAGATTCGTGATTAAGCGGCGCGTTAAAAACGACGCCGAAATTACGCTTGTTTTCCACTGATCAGCCGCGCGATTTCGGTTCGCACGGATTCGCAGGCATGAATAATGAGACGGGCCAAGTGCAGCTTTTCGACGCGGATTCATTCGATTACAATTACAAACCGGGGAAAACCGGGGATTCGAGGTTTTGTAAAATTCCGGGACGTTTATCGGCATTTTGGAGGTTTTGTTTAAAATGTCAGTGGGTGTTCTATGTGTTGAAATGAAATTACGGAAGAACAGTACAATTTTCCTGTGAAATTGTAAAATCACTGTGATTGCACCAAGTTTGCATGAAAATTTTCAAACATTTTGAAAATGAACGAATCATATATGAATTTTATTCTACGTTAAAAAAAGACCATTTCTACTATCGGTAAATTAGAATTAATTTTTTTTATAAATTTTTTTCATTATTATTAACAGTACAAAATCTCTTCTAAAGTCTACAAAGCTTTTGCTTTCTATTTTTGTCAATATCAGGTTTGGAAAACTAACCTAAAAATGTACTTAAAATAACCTAAAATTAAAAAAAAGATTATAACAGTGTACTTCATTTTATGATTTTTCGAAACTCATAAAATGAAGATCGATTTGATCACGATCTTTGCCCGTGGAAAATGACAAAGGACCCGACGGCAGCGCCGCGTCATTGATCCGTTAACAGCCGCGGGAAATCGCAACTTCGCCGGATGCTTCAATGTCCAATTAGACTACCTAATTGGATATTTTGCAAAGACCGAATAATTCGGCCGCGAACACGGCCGATCGATGGTAATAGGGTTTGCGCGAAAAAGCGGCGGCGAGATGAAAATGCGCTGATTAAATGATGGGATACATAATGTCCGGGCGATCGGCGCGCGCGTCGATATTCCGGCGCGTTCCCGGGGAAATCGCGCGCGCGGAAAAAGCCCGGGATGCGACGTTTGATACAGTCATCAATTACGCGGGAACGCGCGGCTGACGCGATTCGAGCCGGCGCGATTCCGTCACGAATCCGCGACTAATACATTTTCCGCGGCGGATCAAACAATTTTATTAGCGAATTACAGCGGCGCGCGGATCGCCAGGCGGATCGCTTTTCCGGCCGGCGTTTTTCGTAATCGGATTAGCCGGCGCGAATGGCGCAATTGAATTGCAAATTCGGCGAAATATTAATTGTAATTGGTCGGCAGGGAAATTATGAGCGCTGCGCGTTTTTTGCATGCTAATTCGTGGCAAAATGGGGCATTGTTGGGGGAAAGTTCTGGCGTAGAGTAGTTAATACGGTTTTGGCAAGGAGATGTAGAACTTCGAGTTAACTTTCTGAATTTATTGAGAAATTATTCAGTTTTATAAACAGACTCCTTTTTTGAAAAATAAAAAGCTATTTTTTATGATGTGTTAAAAAATAGTTTGGACATTACAATTTTTTAAGTATTTTGAGGTTAAGAAGGCCGGAAAAATTTAGTTATATACTAAACATTTTCCAGATCGACAAGAAAAATTATTAATCGTAATTATAGTTATAATTTCAAGTATTTTCAATCTAAAAATAGGACAATCGAACTTTTTGGCCAATTAAAAATACCTAAATTTAACAATATCTCAATGCTTCAAATAAAAAAACGAAGAACAACAAATCTCCGATGGAATAACAAATCCTATTGATTGTAACACCTCAAAAAATTAATATAATCAACAAGAATAAACTTTGCATGAATCGCGTCACAATTGAGTTGGAGCGAGCGGATGTGTCGAAATAACGGTCGGGCGGCTTAATTGGAAAAAGCGTGGCGGCGCGTCGAGCGGAAATAATGAACAGGTGACACGCGTGTCGCAATCCGCGAAAAACCGCGTTTTGCATTTGAAATGGAAATGGCGCGGAAAAAGCGGCGCGGCCGGTTATTGCGCGCGCTCCCCGAGTTAATCCATAATCGTGACGCGGCAAGTCAATGCTGCGTCGGGCCTCGGCTGCGGGATATTTATTAGACAGTGTCAACGGCTGCGGCGGCCGCGCGCAAAATTATTCGCATCATGCGCGGCCGAGAAGCAACTGGGAACTCAATTATGCGGCGCGACAACCGAATGCCAATTACGCTCAGTGCTTATCGGTGTAATACACGCGGACTACGAAATAAGTTAAACCGGTGTCGGACGAGTCGCGCGCTGAATTCCGCGGCAATCGTCCGACGATCCCGCGCGGATCGATGAGCCGCTGGGAAGCTGCTAATGCGAGTTGATTAAGAGAGTTAAACAAGGACTCCTGTTTGATTGACCCCGGAAGGTACAGCGATTCCCGAGTAAAAATAAATTCTTGAAGAATGGTGAAAAATTTATCAACCCAATAATGAGACCGTTATGGATTAAGTTTTGATAATTTTTTTTATTAATTCACGTTTTGATAAAATCTCAATTTTATCAAATCGTGATCAGTTCAAGATCAGTGCAGGTCCAAAGATGATCAGAACTTGATCAGGAACGGTCTTATTTTCGGTTGATTATTTTTTTATCAATTTCTGACAAAATTTGAAAATTTTTTTAATCGGGAAATCACTGGAAGAACTTTTCGGATTTACTCAGATTTTTTTTCGTTGAAAAAATGGGTAATGTTCATTTGTTAATGTAATGTGAGAATTCAAGGTGATGTGGATTTTTGGAGTTTAATATTTAATTTGATAAATTTTCAAGCAATTCGTAGAAGTCGAAATATTCGATTGTAACATTTTATTTAAAGATAAATTATCTCGTTTTTCATCAATTATCTCGGCTTCTGTGTAAGTAATTTACTTGCAAATTTTAATTTTTGTCGAATTTTCACAATTTTGACTTGATAAGGAATCCTTAAAGGGATATCTGATAGTCGATTGTCATCATGATTTTTCGATCGATTTATCGTAAAAAGTTAAAACTTTCAGAATGTCAACACATTTAAAACAAAAAAACATTTATTTTTAAATTCTTAATTGCAGAGTATAAATGTGCTTATAAATTCATGTACACTCGTTTTTCTATGAGTGTGAAACGAAAAATGACTTCCGAGAAAATTGCTTAGTAATGGGTTAAGAGAGAGTGTTGAAAAGCATATGAGAGATTTTGAAGATGTTGTGACTGAACGGTAAGCGAGTAAATTTCGGGTTATTAAATTTAGCCAGCGAATTTATTTAGGGTGTCTTAGTTACTTGACTGCTTTTACATGTTGGGTTATGTACATTGGGTTAGATAACTTCGTTCATTGTACATTGAGTTAGAATTTCGCAGTGAAGCGCTTTAATTGTTTCGGTGTCAACTAAATAATTAATCTCAGAGAGATTTATTTCTGGAACGTCCAAGATTTTGGTTGCAGGTTGATTATTGAATTGGAAAAAATAATGAAAATTAATTCATCGATATAATTTTTCATAACGAAAAACAAACAAACTTAATTACAGTTTTTGTTAACGATTCCTTAAAATCAAAATGTGATTGATCTGTCAATTTGGTTCATAGCAATAGACGAACGATTTACATAATGAAGAACTTATCTATGTTACGACTGATTTTAGATCTCAACTCAGTGCACATTTATTCCTAACACGAAAGATCCCATAACATATCCATAAATTTATGTATCCTTGTCGAAAAAACGTCGACGCAATAGCACCGTCGATGTTTCCATCATATTGACACGAATCCATTCATGCTAATGCCACATACCATTTCCCCTCACGAGACGCCTTAACTCCTCAAATCATTTTAAGATCCAATGTCTCGTAAAATCATTTCAGAGTTCAGCGATAAAACGTTACGAAGCTCGAAATAAGGTTTCAAAATGTAAATTGAAGAACAGCGTTTCCCGCGTCACGATATTTCCATCCATGTTTCCGAGTGTCATTTCCATATTCAATACGTTTTTTTCCTTCGCCTCCTTAATTTCGACATTTTTCTTCCAGAATGTCACATAACATATTTGTATTGATACTGTAGTTAGGATTTTCTCCGGACCAAATTACTATTTGCAAAAAGCAGCGTGAAAAGATACTCAAGGCAGAGATTGTGAAACGTTTACCCGTTCGCGACACTGCCAACACTTGTCCCAAACGAATGTTTTTCTCCCGAGAAACAGGCAGCATGAAACGTGCAAACAATCAGTGCAAAGTACGTCCTGTTGAACTTACACTTGGCATAGGTTCTGTCATGGTCACCTGCTTCGCCCTCTCTATGGCACCAGCCACTTGCTGTTGATGCTCTTGCGACAGAAATGGCAAAATGTTCCCAATTATGGCATTCATCCTCTTAAGAATTTCGCTCTGTAAAAGAAAACAGTACATTTAAATTCAAGTTTTTAAATAAAATCAAACAACTAAATTCAAACGTATCTTTATCTAAAAAAGGGATATCCAGAGTGCACATTAAAATTTATCATTTTTTGCAATTATTAAAAATGCAAAATTCATCAAACTATCACATTTTTGTTCAAAATTGCATATGCAGCTATCAAAATTGCACCTTAAATGCATTATTCAAAATCGCATACGAAGTGCAACTATCAAAATTTTACATTTTATGAATTCAAAAATGCAATGCAACTATCAAAATTGCACATTGTAATCAATATCCAAATGTGAAACTGCATACACAACAGAAATAAAAAATTTCAAAATAAGAAAAAATTCAAAATAAAAAAAATTTCAAAATAAGAAAAAATTTCAAAATAAAAAAATTTCAAAATAAAAAAAAATTCAAAATTAAGAAAAAAATTTTAAATTAAGAAAAATGTTCAAAATAAGAAAAAAACTTCAAAATAAGAAAAAATTTCAAAGTAAAAAAAAACAAAAAATCGTAATTTTGGCTACTTTTTCCCTCGTTTTCATTCAAAATCTTCTCCGTGGCGAATCTCGCGCACTTGAGCCAACTTTCCCGCGTCGTTTCACACATCTCCCGGCCAGCTGGCGTCGTCTATTTTTATTGTCGCCCGCCCGCCCTCATACCGACATGCCTGTAAACACCGAGTAAGCCGTCAAACGGAAATAACCGGGCCATTTTTTCGCCGCGCCTAATCGCCCGCGCGATCATCCCGACTGGTGTCGTTTGTCCGCGCGCGCTATTTCGGTCACGCGTTCGCCGAAGCGCGTCGCGCGTCGTTAGCGCGAGAAACGAATCGCCGGCGATATTGCGGGCATTCCTGGCGCGCCGATTCGCGCGGACAAACGGCGCTAATGAAAACGCCCGGCGGACGGCGGCCGTCGTGAGCTTTGCCCCCGCACTCTTTCGCGCGGGGCATAATGAGCGAATGCTAATGCGATAGCCGTTGATTTATCGCGCTTTGTTCGCGGCGCCGAACTTTGCACCGCGCGATACCGACGTGTTTGTGGCCGACCGAAGCGGCGTCTGCCGATGTCAGACGGCTATTGAGCTCAATTAATAATGCGGCCGAAGGTTCATTTTCGAGACGGACTGCGGAAACTGGTCGATGGAGTGGGTTTTCCGATGGGGAACGAAATTTGTTGGAGGTAGTTGGGAAGTTAATTTATTTATTACGTGAACTTAAATTTTCGAATCGTGTATTATTTCGTGGAATAGGTTGCTTCAGAAATGCTACGAATACAGATGCATTTGTGTATGAGATGCAATATCCGTTATTACGAATATTGCAGTAACGTCTTTCATGTTTGCTTAAGGCGTATGTAAATCTAGGAAACTTATGTAATTTTGACTTTTGAAAACTTATATGACTGTTTTCAACTGTTTCGAAATTGCAACTTGTACTACTGAAATGAAACAACCGAATTTTTTATGACTCTAAACCCTCACGTACAATTTTTTCATGCAAAAAATATATGAAAAATACAACCACAAATAAGAAACGCGTTCTTAAATCTCATTCTGCAAAATTCTACAAAATTCTAAATAATTATAATCTAAACATTTGTTTGAGTAAAATTTATTTGAAAATCACAAAATAAAAGAATTATAAAGAATAAAAAGTGTTGAAAGTCACGAAATAAAAAAAAACAAATAGTAAAAGCCCATCAATGCATAATTGAAAACCGCCAATCTTCCTTCAACTTTTTTGCGAGTCCATCAGTTCAAAACTTTGAAGCCACTTTGCCCCGCGACCCCGTTTAACCCCGTCGCGCAATTTCATCTGGCAAAAGCCGGCGAAGCGTGTGTTTACATTAACAATTCATTTCTGCAAAGTTGCGCGCCGCGCGTACCGACTGTTTTGTGAAAAAATAAAGGACACTCGAACGTGGAGAGGCTCTCGCGAGTCGGCATTATTGTTTGACAAAGCGCGAGACGGCAAGGCGCTTTATTTTCTAATATTCCTCTCTCCCGGCTTTGACAGCGTCGGTCTCAAAGAAAATTCCGCGCGATCAGTTTTCTCCCGTCCGCTATCGTGTCGACAACCCGGAGGTAAATGTTTGCCCGAATGATGTGACTTTTCGCATTGAGCATTTTAAATGTCTTCGACAAATATGCTCGACATCCTCTCCGGCGATACGAACGACGTCGCCGACGACAGATCCTCGAATATCTCCACTTTCCCGGGCATTGTTTCCGCGACTTATGGGATGAGATTCGAGTGACCGAAATTACGATGGGAATTCAATTACAGTCGCGTAATTGAGTGCTCATTGACACGTGGAAGTCATTATTTGTCCCTCAATCAACTTTTTCATTGCATTTAAGGTGGGAGGACACTTTTTTCTGATCGATTGTCACATTGAAGTACTGTTTTGAGTGTTTGGGGGCTCAAAAAAGAGGAAGCTGATTTCGATCCGGCTCGAAGGACCACTTGGGAAATTTAAAGTTTAAAGTATAGATTAATGTAAGGCGCGCTCCGCGCGCCCAAGATGATCTACTTATATCCATAATCCTTAAAATAATATAAAC
>JABFPB010000553.1:0-35954 GCA_022817645.1 Ceratoteleas bidentatus
TTAGTGTTCTATCGAAACACTAACAAAGTTCATTGTGTCGAACGCAAACATTTTTTATTATATCAAACTGGACAATCTATTGAAACATATTGAGTAACATCAAAACACTAAAAAATTCTGCAACACTAATAGTTTTTCCTAACACTAATAGATCTATAATGCCCTAGCACTAACAAATTATCTACTTCCAACTGCAGCACTAATAAATTCTGTTTTTATATTTTTAAATTCTATTCATTTTTTATTTCAACGGTTCTAAACAAAACGTTCTACCATGGAACTGACGTGCTAACCCCAGATGGCGCTGTGTTCTCACAGTGGTCGTGGACAGATATGACCGGGGAGGTCGCGGGGCGGACGAAAAATTAATTACACAATACGATCCCGCCGAGAAATATGCGCGGGCGTCGAGGGAAGCTCGGCGTTTTATTGACAAGCATCGTTCGAGTCGAACGGAAAAACCGAGCGCAGTAATTACGCTGCATTGATTGCATAAGTGTCCGACTATTTAATTATGCAGGGCTCAGCTCAGTAAAAAAAATCGCCGACGCCTTTTTCGTGTTCCGATGAACAAAACTATCGGTCCAGCGGAAAGTCGAAAATTTCCCCGGCTTCCGATTCTTTGACCCGATTATTCCGTTCGACAAAGACCTATCGACATTTCGATTTTGCTGAGAAAATAAAATAAAAATACCCGTAAAATTAATAAATGTCTAAAAAATGGTAATTTCCCATAATAAATGTTCAATAACATTATAAGTATTAAAATTAAACAAATTATGAAATACCAAAAAATTATGATTAATTTCCCATTTCGGGTTACAATCATCGAAACTATCGCCACAAAAAGTCGAAAATTTCAACGAACTCCGATTCTTCGACCCGATTATTCTGTTCGACGTCGACTTATCGACGTTTCGATTTTGCCGAGTCACAAAACGCCTCGTTACTCGCCTTCCCCCGAAATGCACACGGATCATAAAAATAAAATTGAAGGTCCCGCACGATCGATCATCGCTCCAATTCCGTCCGTTAATTATGCGCGCCGAAAACCCGGCGGTCTGTACAATGATGCGCGACTTTTTTTTTTTTGAAGTAGATACAGAGTCGGACTTGGTCGACACGATCACGTAGTTGCTCCCTTTAAATCCGGAATGAAGCGACTCGGGCCACCGTATTCCGAGCGAACATCCCGATCGATCATAGTGAGACAATCATTTAGACGGTACGACTAAATTTTATTTCGGGTTGCAGAGTGACACCGAGAGAAAAACGGAAAAGCGGAATTTTTTCCATTTTACGGAGGTTTTTAGTTTCATTCCATTTTAGTTTAGTTTTTTAGTTTTTTTTTTAAGAAGTTATTTTAGTTTAGTTTTAGTGTTTTCGTTGATTATAGTTACCGGAATTAATTAGTATTAAAGGCAGCTGAAAAATAGTATTGTAGAGTTTTCGTTTACACTTTGTGTGCAATTAATTTTAAATTTGCATGGTCAAACAAGCTGAAGATACATAAATAGCTATATTAATTAAATCGCGTTTGAATAGAGTGAACTGTTTAGTCAAGTCAACTAGATATTTAGGTGACATACTTGAAGCAATGGTTGAAGAGAAATAATAATTAATTATTTGTAGTTACGCGATACAGCTAAGTAAACTAAATGTCTCTTTGAAGTGACTGGAACTTGGGTTTAAAAATTCAAGTTAGTAGTTGGTTTTAATTGACTTTAATACTTTAGTCGAATAATTAAAATTGTAGTTGTAACTAAAAATTCGGCAATTTAGATAGTTTAGTCAAAATAACTTTGTAAATGTTTATCCAAACTGAAATCCTACATTTTTAATTGTCCTTTAAAAAAACTTTTTAAAGGAAATTTTCGTCATAAGTTAGTTAATTAACCCGGATTAAGTAAAAATACTAAGTAAATTAAACGTAAGTTTCCCTAATTAATTTACCAGAGTTCTCTTTTCGTCATAATTTAATGACACTAAACCAAATTTTCGGCACAATTTCGAGTGAACTAAGTATTAGTTTACCTAACTAAGTCAGCGGAATAATTCAAACTTGTCTCAAGAATTAAGCTAAATTGTCATCCTACCAATTAAATAATTTATTTATCCAAACTAAATTTCATTTACACCATACAAACACATGTATCTGATGCAAATAAATATCCTCATCACACTTTTCTTCATCATTTTCCCTGATTCTTTCATCTCACGAAATTGTGAAAGATACACAGAAAGAAAGTAAATATTAAATTTTACTTTGTTTCTACACTGTTCATATTATTAATTTCTATTCATAAATCCGGAAATTCTACCAAAATGACAGTGCGGTCCCTCGATGCATAACAAATTCAGTACATTTTCACAACTTCTTTCTTTTCAGGCAAAAAATTCAAAACAACCGCAAATCGATCGACCGCAACAAAACCTCTTCGCGACGACCAATTTTCGCCGCATCGAGTCGATTTTTGTTTCGCGAAAATTTCCGCTCGATTCGTCCCCCGAGGCTCTGAGTGATTACGCCGTTAAGTGACGCGACAGACGGGGAAAAATGCGCCGTCGAGTCCGCGAAATATTAACGTTTGCACTTAGCTGATGCCGAGCGACAAAGACGCCGGTCCTTTGAGTGCAATCGAGAATTCTTAAACGCGACAAATTGTTCGGCCGATTTCGCGCGGTCCCCTGGGGAGGGGGAGAAAAAAATTAAAAAACACCCCCCCCACCCCACTGCCCCGAAATATTTGCGAGGCCATTTGTCCCCCGCCGCGCGAGCGATAACTTTGAAATATGGCGAAGTTAATTACACGAAAGTTGCGAGGTCTCTGATACGCGCAAACTTTGCTCTATGAATGGCAATTAGAGTTAAGAGTATGATAAAACGAATTTGCGCGGGGTAATTGATATTTTTTCGTTGACGTCGAGCCGAAGTACAGAGAAACAATGCTCAGATTTTAGATAAAAATAGGGAGAACGGAGTTGGTTCTTTTTTATTAAGAAAAAAGAATAAATAACCGTTTCATCTTGAATCAATCATAGTGAGAAATTTTTAGAGATTATTGGTTACCAAATCAATTTTTACTGGCACATGACTATACTATACAGAAAAATGACATTTTACTATAAATATTGTAGATTTAACTACAAACACTGGAATTTTTACTACAGACATAGTAAATTTTCCCATACATATCGTAAACTTTAGAACTCGCATAAGAAATGTTGCTATGCACATAGTAAATTTTACCATACACACATTAAAATCATCTATATCATGCAGCAATTTAAGAAATATTTTAACGATAAATTTCTTGATCTAAATTTTGTGCCCCTAAATTAAAAAAATTGTTTAAAAAAAATTTTTTAAATGTTAAATTGGCATACCACATAGCAATGCTGACATAAAATGAAAATGGACATTCGAATCGCGAAGAGATAAATACGCGCGAGATCAGATAAATACGGCCAGGAAAGTTATCCGGCCACTTCATAACAACCTTTTTCGGGCGGCCGAGTGGCCGCGACGTGAAATCGATCGCGGCTTGCCGATCCCGCGACGCATTACAGCGAGAGGGATACGCGGTGTAATGCTTCTCGGTCGTTACTGGACCGAGCCGGAAGTAACTTCCGCAATATTCCGCCGGCTTAACCGCATTATATTACCTGGGCCGGAGCGAGCCCGAGGCGACGCCGGTATTTGCGACGTCGTTTTAAACTTGCCCTGAGTCGGGCGCAGTGTCCCTTATTAACGTCGTTTATTCCGTGTCAGCGCCAAATTTCATAATTCACGCGATATTTTCTTACCGCGGCGTTACGTCTTGCAGTAACCAAAAATGGGTGTCAAAATTTTCCATGAGGGCAGACAAAATTGCGAGAACCACCTGGTCACCGTGAGGTATCGTGGGGAAAAGTTAAAAAATTACTTTAGCAACTGCAAAAAGCGATTTTTAGTGATTACTCGTTTAAGAGTGAGTTTAGAGGAAATCTGTTGATACTAGCATGTTTAAGTGATAGAAATCCGTTAATTTGAGTATAAACATGACTAGGATTGGACTTTTTTTGAAAAATTCAAAATTTTTTTGAGTTTTCAATTTTTACTGGTCATTCGCCTAAGATTGAGTTTAGAGGAAATCTGTTGATTTTAGCACGTTTAAGAGATAAATTCGTTAATTTGAGTGTAAACATGACTAAGTTTGGATTTTTTTGAAAAATTTAAAAAATTTTTGACTTTTTTCAAAATGCTTCAAACATGGCCGTGTTTGTACTCAAATTAAAGGATTTTTCATTTTAAACACTACGATGTAATCCACGAGGCAAAAATGACCATACAGTTTCCAAAATCGTAAAAACTTTACAATTTTTCCTTCAATACGATTTTTTTCGAACAATTTTCTTCAAAATTTGAATTAAAATTCCCCGATACATCTAAATTGTACTAAAATTTTTTTTCTCTTTGAGACAGTGGCAATTCAAAAAATATCAATTTCGCGGCCGACTTTGCTTCCCTTGCATCGTGCGTCCACGCTCCGGTTAATCCAATCTTGAATAGTACCTTTTCGAATTTATTGTTCGGCTTGTTTGGGACGACCCGCGATCCCATTTCAATCTCACCATGACTCACTTCGATCTTCGGGCTTTGCGGGCGGATAATGGCGGTCCGGTTCCTTTCGCGTTGTCGCTAGTATCAGCGGCTCTTATCGCCGTCGAGAAACGGGGCAAACGAATCAAAATTGAATTCATCCGGCGGCGCCGTTTCCCCGGAAAACGCCCTCCCGTGTAATTACATCGCGAAAAGGCAAAAACGCGATCCCGGAACGGCCGGATTCCAGTTTAGTACCGAACTTGGGCACTTCCGAGCCGCGTCGTAACGAGCGGCAGCATCTAATTTCGCGTTCCTTTTTGCCACGCCGACATTTGTATCCATTCATAAATATGATTGAAAGCCGCTTGTCGTGAAATTCGTTTGACTTCCAACTTTTAAGTAGCACAACCAATTTCGTAACCCATTTATCCTTTATGACGTGCTTTCCAAGTAAACGATGCGAACTTTTGTAATATCGAAACACTACGACATTTTTAGTGCCGAAACTCGAACTTTTTTGGCGTTGAAGTGTTGCGATATTTGAAGCGTCGAGGCATTGCAATTTTTAGTGTCAAAGCACTAGACATTTAGTGTTGAAACATTGAATTTTTGTAGTGTTCAATTAATTTCACTCGTCAAAGCACTAATAAATTTTGTAGGGTCAAAAATGTTGTTGCTGCCAAATCATAAATTAGTTTGTAGTGTGGAAACCCATTTTACGTTAGGTCTGACCACATATAGACCTGCCTAACTAGACTCACTCTCTGTTAGTGCACATACACTTATTGCACAATATAGTGCACATACACCTATTGCACATACACTTATGTACACTAACAAAGAGTGAGTCTAGTGAAGCAGGTCCATATGTGGTCAGACCGAACGTAAAATGGGCTTCCACACTACAAACTAATTTATGACTCACTCTCTGTTAGTGCACATACACTTATGTGCACTAACAGAGAGTGAGTCTAGTGAAGCAGGTCCATATGTGGTCAGACCGAACATAAAATGGGTTTCCACACTACAAACTAATTTATGTTTTGGCAGCAACAACATTTTCTGTTAGTGCACATAAGTGTATCTGCACTAACAATAAGTGAATATTCACATTTTAAGAAGTGCAGCTACACTTATTTATTTAATTACCCGACTTTTCACTTAGAATAAGTGAATATGCACTTACTGAAATTTAGAGAGAAGACTAAAACAGTTCTAGTGACGACACTAATAAATTGTGCAATCTTAGCACAATAAACTATTCTAGTCTAGAAACACTAAATTTTCTGTCGAAACTAAAAACTTGTGTACCCTTGCCAGTTTTCTAATGTTTTGTAACTTCCCTAAAGTTGTCATTTTCGTACCGCTGAAACCTCAAGCCATTTTCACGCTTGATTTGTATAACAGTGTAAAATATGACTGAAAGGCTTTCGTCGTGAAACGCGATCGAGTTCCAACTCTTAAGTAGCACAACCAATTTCGTAACCCATTTATCCCTTATGACGTGCGTTGCAAGTTTCCGTAAACGGTGCAGTTTACGCGCGATAAATCACCGGCCACGTAATTTTTGGGCCGATCGCGCGTTTCCGCGCCGATAGGCGGCGCGGCGATCGGCCGGATTGAAGGCGCTGCTGAGTCGGACAGCAAATACGTTATCGCGTTCGAACGGACCCTTTCGGCATCCACTTCCGGAAGTGCGTTTGACGGTTATTGATATCCCGGCGTATTCGCGAAAACAGCGCAGGGCCGCCCCTTACTTCCGCCCGCGAAAATGGATTAAACTTCCAGTCACATGTGCCCGAACAAACGAATTACAAGTAAAAAAGGACGAGAGAATTGGAGCGGCGCCACGTGACGTCACGATCGACGTCAACCAACGGGAATGTTATATTAAAATGTCCTACAATTACAGCGAAATCCGTTGAGCGCCTGGTCCTTTGAGCAAAAATTTTATTGGAACTTCAAAGAACGTTTTTCGACGTGTACATAGTGAAATTGAACATTTATCGCGGTTTTTTATATTGAGCAGTTTTTGAAATTGGAGATGGGTGGGTTTTGAAAATGTAAAGTGCGATTTAAAAAATGTAATTGTGGAAGTTATAGATTAATTTTTAGGAATAGAAATATTGAGGGTGGGAAGGGGACATCTTTTTTTTATTTTTCACTCTCCGTAATCGTTTTTTGTGGAAGTGAACGCGCGAAAGGAAACGCGAAAAGGGAAGAGATTCCGTCATTAAAGCATCGATTCGGGCGTCGCTTATTCATGTATTCTAATGAGACGATTTGAATTTTCCGCGGCGATAAAAATTGACGCGCGCGGTATTTATGTCGAAGCGCGATTAATGTTCTTATTAAATTCATGTTACGGACGCCAATGAAACGCGAAGGAACTTGTTTACTATTTTTCACCCTTGCTAATGTCTATTTGGGAGGTGAAAAGCGGGGAAATGATGAAATAAAGAGGACTGAATATGTTTCGTCGCATCATATGAAGATTTTTTTATCTGTATACCCAAAACAGTACAATATATTTATTCCAAAATATGATATTATTCCAAAAATTGAAAAAAAAATTTTTTTGTCAGAACGTCTTAAAATGAGATAAAAACATTTGCAAAAGAAATTTTTTTCGTAATTAAATACCTACTTTTTTAAAAATTGTATAACATTTTCGAATACAATTTATTGTCCTCGATTGACTGAAAATGATCCCCGCAACTCAAAACTTACCAGAATCGTCTAAGAAGTTTATTAAGAAACAATTTTTTTAATTTTTTGTGTTCCGCGAGCAAAGTCTATCAAAATCTGATAAAAAATATGACTTAAGTCAAAGTATAATGTCTTTTTCCAAGATAAAATCGATTATGTAAGAAAAAGAAGATTCGATTAATTTTGTCCAATTGTAAATTCCACCAACGTACCGATTCTCTCACGGTAGACAAATGCACTGTGTCAATCGGAACATTTTTAAGAGTGAATTTACACGACGCGGAACACAATCGCTAGGTATCCGACCCGCCATTGGATGCTGAATAAAACTCGTTCCACGCCAATATCTTGACGATAATTTGTAAATATCCCCGCGAGAGCTTTATCGAGCTTTCGGTCGTCGCGGCCGGAATTTCGTTCGCGAGATTGAGCGGTCGGTATCGAAATTTAATTTCTTCCGCCGGGAGACTCTCATTTTGCCCTTCCAGAGGACTAATCCGGAAGTAATGACGGCAATCCGATTGTGTCGCGAGGCTGCTTGACAATTCTACAATTAACGCAACAGCAAAATAAAAAAATCCAACGAAAATAATCTTCTTACAATTAAATTAATATTTACCATACCATACAGCAATTTTGATATTTCAGCGATTATCATAAAACCTAAAATAAAATAATACTCTTACATTCCACGATAAAATATAAAAATGCATGGTGCAATGCACATTTTTTCGGTTTTCAGAAACAACCTTCGCATTCGCTCGCAACAGCCCGTTGTAATACCGTGAAGAAGTTTTAGATAACCACAAAATAACTCGAGCTTACGCGATATCGAATTATTTTCCATTTCCCGGCTGTCGATGGTTAGCTCCGCGAAGCAGCGTCGCGTCGGATTTGCCGCGCTATCTCCTCTTTCGCGGAACGCTCGCACGAGCGCGTCATCGAAATTCTGACGCGGTTCGATATGTGAAACACTTAGCTCCGCTCGCGTGGAAGTGCGATTGGAAAAAAGGAGCGCGATTGCATCAATTGAATAAGGTTTATCTTCCATCTCGACGCGATAAAATATAAAAATCGTGTCAAGGCGTTTCTGTTCTCGAAACAATTATACACATGCCCTAGTAAAAGTGATACATTCAAAATCCATATATGGTCACATCCATTTATACATGGTCCATATATTGTCACATACATTGATCACTTACGATGTATATATGACCGTAACTGGTCTTTGTATGACCGTAACTGGTATTTCTATGACCGTAACTTGTCTTTGTATGATCGTAAGTATCTTTATATGACCGTAACTTGTCTTTGTATGATCGTAAGTATCTTTATATGACCGTAACTGATCTTCGTATGACCGTAACTGGTCTTTATATGACCGTAACTGGTCTTTGTATAATCGTAAGTATCTTTGTATGACCGTAACTGGTCTTTGTATGACCGTAACTGGTCTTTGTATGACCGTAACTGGTCTTTGTATGATCGTAAGTATCTTTGTATGATCGTAAGTATCTTTGTATGACCGTAACTGGTCTTTGTATGATCGTAAGTATCTTTGTATGACCGTAAGTGGTCCATAAATGACCGTGAGTAATCCACATATGACTGTAAGTGGTCCATATATGGTCATATGTGATCCTTACATTGTTACACATGGTCCATACATGGTTGGTTCATAATTGTATATAAATATATATGTTGCATTTTATTAAAAACTCTTGTTTCACGATGGCGAAATGATTAACCACCCCTTTCCCCCACCCCAGGAGCTCATTAACGATGATAAATCAATTCCAATTTTCTTGGCATTATGCATCAAGAATGGCTCGCGGGTCTTTCGGCGAACTCCGGTAATCCTTCAATTCGGCGCGATATTCCCCGCCAACTTTCGCGGCCGCAAACAATCTAAATTTCCCGGAATACGGAACTTCGACGGAGCCATCCATTAAAAAAGTTACCGCATCGACGATGAAACGACCAACGAACATTTTTTTCCAACGAGAAACACCGCTTATCGTCAATTTGGTGAGGATGAGGAGTGAGGACAATGGGAAGGGGGGTGGAAGAATTTGTTTCAGTGGAAGTTGATCCCCGATTAGTTGGTGCGCTGGAAGCGATTGGTATACTGAAGAAAGTGACGAAGTCGGACAGATGTTCATATTGGGAAATTAGAAGTTGTTTTCCAGTAGTTTAATATCTGTGATCTTGGGAAAAATCGGAAGTTTTTTTGGGTCTGAAATGATTTCGTTATTGACCAGGGAAATAGCATATCATTGTCCAGACAGACGTTAGTTGTCGACGCCAAGATAAGCAAAAGATTACCTTCTCCCGATTAGGGCGATAACGATTTATTGGGCAATTATGTACAACAATTCCTAAAAAATAAAAAAATCAAAGATCACGAATTGAGAAACACAAAAATGTTGGAGGACTTGCATACGACTTAATTCTCATTTTTTTTTAAATAATTTCAATCTACGTTTTTTGACCAGACATGACTTCCCACCGAATGTCACACAATATTTTTTAGCATATTGAATTGCTGATTTTGAAAAAAGTTTGCTCACTCATAGTTGTTTATCCTTATTTGTCGCCAACTGGTTTCCTCCTTGGGATTTCGCGTTGTCACTTAGCCGAACTTTAACTTTCACGAATGTACTTTGCCTGTTTAACATCTGAGCGACACACTACCGATTCCTATTTTTGTAGCCTTTTATACCTTCCTTGACTCCCCTCCCTTTTTTTATTTGTATACAAATGTGTATACCTTTGGTTTATATTGTGTCTTGACGCCAAAGGTCAATAACTATTAAGTAGACGATCAAAAGTTTTCATTGTAAATAGTACATAATTAAACAAATAAAGATAATTTTGAGAAATATTTTAAGGCACAAATTTGGTACATTGTCAGCAAATTATAACGAAGATATTTTCATGTTTTGAATTTAAACTTTTATTTTTAAACGTTCGAAAGAAACAAAACATTAAATATCAAATGTTTTTTAAGTATTGTTTCTCACAATGTGACAATAGGAAATTATATTTTATTTGTTGCATTTTGATAAGCTGCCCCCATATCCTAATCTGTAGCATGTATGTGAGATATATTAACATGTATATCTAATAGATATCTGACATACATACATATATGTAGAACATATTTCCACTAAGTATTTCTTCAATGAAAAAAATGTATATAAAATAAAATAAATAAGAAAAATAAGAAAACGAAATAAATAAATAATTTTCTAAATTGTTACTTTATACATTTGATTAGTTCATCTCATAACCAACCCAAACAACCAATGTCTCTATTGAAAAAATCCAGTATCCATATTTTTAGGTTATACCCATTACCTACCGTAGGTAAAATTACCCTGCCACTTAAACTTTAATCCCCAGTCGAATCGGTCCACCACCTAACCTCACTTTTCATATTGATAAGCACGTCGAATAGAAAAGCAAGGTTGCCGCTATTCGCGGTGATACTTCACCTTGACGCGTCCGAATCCGCGACGCGAGCGCCCTCACCCCAAAAAACCTGCGTTAAAATTGCAGCCGCCACTTTTATCCCTCGCCCGATTCGCGCAATCACGCAGAAGAAAGCGGAAGATCGTCGTCAGCGCGGCTTAATTGAAACACCCATAATGGCGATTCCGCGAAAATGTGGGTCGTGGCGAAATGAAATGGCCTCGCTTATCGATTAGCCGATAGTGCTCGCGCCAATTTCGAACGAGCCACTTTGACGGCTACGCGACCCTTAAATGTCCCTTTGACGTAAGCAGCGCCCCGCAGGATTACTCGCAATTGCGCGCGACCGGAAGCCGCAGACGGCCGGTTTTCCATTATCAATTATGCGCGACGAAGAACGCTGACGGAGGTGTCGCTTTGTTCACGGATCGGGATTATTTTAAAACGCTCGTGGGACGGAGACAAACGCGCGGAAATTAAGCAATATTTTCTTCCTTGGCCGCTGTTGTTGCGCGACAGATCAAAGAGTGCTTCTTAATTATACCGGTTCACCGCAATTTTTCAGCAGTTCATTGTTTGGGGTTTCTTTTGAGAGGAGGGATAAGATGAGGAGAGAGAGAAATGTACTTTCTGGGGTTTTTTATGTAGTGAATAGGGTTTTAAGCTAATTTGGGTGTTTTCTGCCGAAACTATATTACCGACTGTAGGTAACAGAACTACTTCTCTTAAATGATCTTTAGAAGCATTTTTTAGGAATAGAGAATAACCTGGCATTTTTCTAAATGTTGTTTTGAAAACTTGATTTTTAAATTAAATAGAAGTTTTCATCGGTTAGAGAATCCGAAAAACTACATTCTTTGCAATTAGAAGTCTGACCCCAAAGACTTAAGTTCCCAAAACCATTAATTTCTTTAAGCTTCAAGCTAATTACCAGAGAGTTCTGACCAAAATCTTATATTGTTCTGTATTTACATTTACAAAACAAGTAATGTAATGATTTTGAATCTCCCCAACGACTTCCCGGACCGGGTTCTACTATTGTAAGCCGAAATTACTGTTCCAAATATAGGTCACAGTGCCATTTCTCTCCATTGCAAGCTAATTATCGTAGATATTTCAACAAAACCTTACAGTGCTGAATATCTTTGTCCGAAAATTCATTATTGATCTAAAAACACCCTTTCTTCATTTAGAGAAACTCTAAAATCTAGACTCCGTGACTCTAGATAGTCGATTCTTAGTACCACAGTACCCTCGTTTCTAACGTTTTGTTTAAGTTCTAAAGGATTTTCCCAATCAGATATTTTACCAAATACCCTATGTTAATTCACACAACTTTCGAATTAAAAAGTTCCATTTCTCTCACAGAAAACCTTAAAATCTGAAACTCCGTGAGTCTAGACACCCTTTCTAACTCTCAATACTCCAGATTTTTCGCAAAAATACTCGTATTACTTTTCTAACGATTGTTCATTTTTCAAACTACTTCCCAAACCAGATCTGGTCATTATAACCTACACCACTTTACCGACCGTAGGTAACAGTACCATTTCTCTCCCTTAAATCACTACATGTCGCACATTTCTCTACAAAATCTCTTGCTGTACCACATTTAACCACCAAAAACCTGTTCTAACCCCATATAGTCCTTTTCTTCCCCCACAAAAACCCCAAAACTCACCTCCGTGACTTCAGCCCCCCGAACTTCCTACGCATTCCTAAAAGCATCGCCCCCCTTCCCCCTCTCCACTCTTTTCGACAACCCCCACCCCCTCAATATTAAATTCTCCCGATTGGCCAGCGGAAACGCGGTCATCAAGCAGCGCGACGCAAGAATTTCCAATAATTCCTCCCGCGAGTAAAGCGCGGCTTATGAAATTCTTCGCCCAATGAATTGTCTCCCCCCACCCCCTTTCCGAAGTCATCGCGAAATGCCTATCTTACCTCGCGCGACCTGTAATAACGGCGGCGCGAATCTTCGGCATTTTTGCGCCCGACGGATTAATCGACGTGGAAATTACCGCGGTCGATGATAAATTGAGCCGCGTATCGGCGCGGCTCCGCGAACCGGAAGCCCCGTCTGACGCTAAGTGAGAAAAATGACGCGCGGCCAAGTCGTCGAGTGCTCTTAACGGGCTTCGTCGTGTTGCATTAATTTTTCGCCGCAAAAAAAAAAAAAAAAAATTGACAGCGAGCGCCACCAGAGGGCGTTACGTCGCTCGCTCGATTCGCGAGCCGTTTTTTCCGTTCGCGCAATTAATTACGGACTTTCCGGAAGTAACGCGGCCACTTTCATTTAGCGGCGTCAGCGCGACGGCCTTTTATTCGCGACGGAATATTCGCGATCCGGATGTTTACTTTTGATGTGCCAGCACGTTGCCGAAGATAATTATTTTTTAGCTAATTAATTCCATTACGGGGTTTGTAATTAGGAATAACTGATGACGGCGGACTTTTGAAACGCAGTGTACTCGTTGAACGAACAATGTTCTCTTCATTTGCGCATGTTGGAATAACACAGAAATATTTACTTTGCGCGAGTATAACTAAAATAAATGTTGGGAATAAATTGTTGGATGTTGTGCCCTGGAAACTGTATTAGGTTTTAAACTATTTCGTAATAGTAAAATCAATATACCTTTATTGAAATCAATTACGAATCGTCTTTTCATATTCAATTTGGGACTTTGAATCATTAGAAAGGATTTGGTGGAAAAAAAGATCTATAATGATCTATGTATGAGTCTTCGTCATTTATATATTAATATTAAAAATTGCCATTTTTTACTGTCTTCCACTAGTTTTCCAGTTTTATACGATCCATACATCAAAGAGATGTCTGAAATCTCGAAGATTCAAATGTTACAAAAGTGGTAGATAAGCGATTGCATCCATCAAATCACTTTTTAAGTGATGTAGTGTCAAAATCACTCTTTTTAATATAATAATGACACCCATTTGTTTTTCTCGAGGGTATTTCTCTATATGTAGCGATTATAACTTCTTCCAATTCAATGTATAAGTTGACCTGGACTCGATTTCGCGCAGATTTGGTTTGGTAATCTAGTTCCTAACTAGAAAGGGCATATTATCCCCTTCGCCTTAGCAAAGCCATAGAACTTGCTCAAGTTACACTAGGTTGGGTTCTCGTGCACCAATGGACGTAATTACAACTCCGAACTGCCAGAATTACCTATCAATGTAAATTATCACACGCGTGAGCGGCGTAAGGATCCATTACGAGAAACAACGGTTTCTATAATCGTCCGAAATTGCCACGAAATATAGACATTCACCGAAATCAGCATTTCCTCTATTTGATGAAACACCAACGAAAAACAAAAACTTTTCGATATAGTCCCTCTGTCGAACAACGAATTCGCACCAATTAGCGCGAAACTAGTTCGCGGTTGACATTAACAAACGTCGCCTCCGGGAACGTCGAACTTTCGAAGCCTATATAAGCCCGATATATATCAACACTATTATCAGCGACGATCGCTTTGTGGGCCGACCTTTTCCCCGAAGAATCGAACGATTTTCGCGGGCTCTCCGATTTTACGGATTCGCGACGGAAAGTGGAACGGTGAAAGGGTCGCTTTGAACGTCGATTTCCCATTTCGCGAGATCCGTCTGTTTGTCGCGGCCGCGCAAAAAAGCCAGTCCTTTCTTCGCCGACACGTTCGACATTTCCTCAAAAAGCTCCGACTTTCCCCAATTAATCGCGACTCGGGACAATGGCACTCGGCGAAGTTTCTCTATTTCAAACATCTTATGAATTTTCAGCGACTCCGGGGCTCCTCGAAGCGACGGACTGAAGAGATGAAACATCGCTCGAGTGCAGTCGAACAATTATCCCGAATGGAAAATTCGCGCTTCAATTATCGATAATTGCATGTTGCACGACTTTTCGCCAAGTACGAAGTTCGTGTAACTTTGTTATGCCACTAGTAAGGGTATAACCGGGACGATTGTGAAGTCGTTGTGTTTGCCAGTCAACCATACTCTGATTTCATTTTGTTTCGTGTAATAAACTGGTTTTATGATTTGGTATCTCAGTGCGAATGATTTTTTTACACTATAGTGCACTCTGAAAATAGATTGCATTCTCTAAGAATGTAGATTCCTCATTAGCAGATGGAAATGAGAAATTTTAGATTTGTTAGTTTTTCTTTCAAACTTTTTTTTCAAATTCTTTCTTTCCTTTCCATCAAGTTGGTTTCCTTCATCACTTCTTCCTACTTTTCTTCGATACATCTTCCTACTCTTCTTCCTTACGATGAATCAGTATAATCACTATTTTTTATTGGCAGCCTTACTAAACTAGAAGAAATACCATTTTGTTTCATGAGGACCTACAACGCTTTTTATCCGTCGTACCCTTAACAGTAACCAAACGAAATTCCTAATTTACTTCCTCGTTCCACTTTACTTTTTCCCTCCGCAACCCAGAAACGTCGGACATCTCCATTGCACATAATTATCTGCGCCTTCTGATCCGTTTTGATTAGACGAGCGAAATTACGAGCGATATTGGTGTAAGCGCTTCGGACGCACCGCTCGGTTTGATTGGACAAATCCGGGATCTTCTTTTCCGCCGCAACGAACCGCAACGACAAACACGGAAAACGTATCGCCAAACACAAACGATCGCCGAAATATCTAAATGTAATGACGTCAGTGTTAATGTTGTGTCCATATCAGTGCATGTGTATATTATCGCGAATGCACACAGTCATTTGCATGGTATTGCACGTATAAATTAATTAGAGAGGCGGTGCGCGTGCGCGCGAGCCAAGTTGGTCAACAAACTTGAACATACGCCTTGACATAGACACGGAATAAGGGCTTTATTACGGCTTAAGAATGCTTTATTGTGCCGAATAAATACGTAATCGCGATCGATGGTCCGGTTGGCACAATATATTCCCAAGTAAAAATTCAACTTTACTTTAGGCGCTGTTTTACTCAGCTAGACTAGATTGTGATAAGTCACAACCCTTATAACCTGCCAAAAACTTTTTTGGAGGTTTCTACTTGGGAAACCAAAAAACTAGACTAGATTCTAGCCTAAAACTAGTGAGAACCATGATGACCTCGCCAAAAAAACTATTTGGATTTTTACTTGGGAAGCCGACAGACGAAATCCTGCCTCTGACAGGGTTTTCGCCATGATCGACGCATTCGAAATGATCGAACCATCCGTCGTGTAAAATAGCAAATGATAAACAACCGACTGTAATGAACGCCGCGATTAATTATAACTTCGGCGGATGATTTGCGGGGTGGGATCGTCGGGTTAATTAATGTAATTAATTAAAAAGCAGGCCAGCTTTTCTGCGGACGTCACTAGTCAGGATTTTCGGGAATTCGGCGCTCGTAAGGACCGTGTCTATGTCGCGGGGTGTGTTCAATTATGCATCGCGATCGCTCTCTAATGATCATTCCAATTTGTATTCCGGCTGGCTGCGATCTAACCCTGCTTTAAATCGGAACGGTGCTTAATCATCCACTCTCATAATTAATGCCACTAATTGAATCCGCAGTCTTTTATGAAACCGCCATATTTCGAGCCGAGGATAATCCGCTGTGGCGAATCTAAATACATAAACGAAACGCAGCGCTATGCGTTCGCGTTTCGCGTTTCGTTGATGGTTCTCCAAGTCGAAGACCAGGTGGTTTTGTTGTTACTGTGTTTATCTTCCACTACAGGAATGCAATTTATTGTGCTTTTAGGTGACCACAATAACATTATTCCAATTTTCTCGATCTTATGACACAGAAAAATGTCTCATTTTTTCTCCTTCCTATCTTATTGCTTCCAGATGAAGAAGGAACATTTTTGTATATCTTTATTTCTTCATAGTCTTCTTCAGCTTTGTTGTCCCTTCTCTTTCATTAGCTTAGACTAACCTTTGCTTTCATTGCTTCTTCCTCTGATATTCCTCGTTGCCTCTAACTTATCAATGTCTTTGTTCCTTCGTTACCTTTATTAGTTTCGTAATCTTCCTTTCTCCTTCCTCTTTCTCCCATTTTTTCCTGTCTTCGTTGCCTTCTCTTCTAATCCTCGCGGTTGCATCGTAAATTTCCTCCCCGTCAGTCGTTGTTTCCAACTCGTCAACCCGTCCGAAAAGCATGTCTTGATCGATGGAAGCGTAAACTTGCCAGGTCGCTCGACATTAGTAGGCCAAGTGCAGCCGTGATTCGCGACGATCGCCCATAAAGCCTGAATAATTAAATAGTATTCCACATTAACATAATCATGGCGTGAGCGATAACCGGGACGTTAAATAAAGCCAAGGATAAAATGAATGGCGGAAGGTCGGCGGCGGGCATCGCGTGACCAATCCGGCTTCCGGACGCTCTTACGACCTTGCCGTTACGTGCTCTTCCCTTTACGAGCCGCGTCAACGATAGGAAGCCATCCGCGAAGTGGCGAAAGTGTGGCCACCGCTGAAATTCAAGGTAATCTTCGTCTGACGAAGCGTCGGCTCCGAGACGAAAAAAAAACAAAAAAAGCTCACCCAACGAAACACAACGTCTCCCCGAGGTCAAAGGTCGCCATTTCGACTCGAAATTCGACTGCCTGGACTGCAAACGACGGAAACTTTAACGATTTCCTGGAATTCTGTAAATTTCGCACATTTGAACGTAACACCAACGACAATACCCCCGACAATTCGAATATTTTACGTGTATCAAGAGACACGGTAGTGTCTCTGGCCAAGTATAAAAAACTAGGTATATGTAAAATTGATGTTCTATCTAGGTTGGAGAAAACGTATATTTTCTATACGTTTTCTAAATATGAATCTTCGAATCCTGCAATGACATTTGCTAGTGAATAGAAAATTCAGTTGATATTGAGATCATCAAACCCTTACCCCAAATATAAATTCTTCTTGTAATGAAAATATAATGGTTGATACTGAGGTATTGTTCTTATTATAAGAGGAAATCTTCTTCGATCCAAATACAATGGAAATTCCTCTTATAACTACATTATTCCTCTCATTATCAGTGGACTATTTCCAGGGAGTAAAGTCTACCCTCGTTCTCGGTCGGTAAAGTAGATCCGTCGTTCATCCCCGATGTCGTTAAAATGCCACGTGCATTGTTTCGGGCCGTAAAATTTGTTTCGGCAAATGGCGCGCGCGCTTAAAAATAAATACCGTTGATTGGTCGATTTAATTGAACGCGCCACCATTCGACGACAGCCCGGGCCGTCCGGCGGAAAAGGTTAATTTAATTATTAAGTTTCGAGTAAAGCGCGCAATTAAACTTTTTTCCATTCCGCGCTCCAATTGGACACTTGATCGAGTCTTATTTGTTTTACGGGCCTCGAAATTTTAATTAAACCCGCGTCCAATTAAACCGCCCGTCCGATAAAACTTGTTAACATTTGACGCGATCTAATCGTCGTAATTAAATCCGATTTCCCGTCGCAGAGGGCGCCACGCTCGGTTTCGGTTTTCTTCGGAATCTCGGACGTGCATTTGCCCCTCCCGTTTCTTTCCTGCCAGCCGCAGCAAAGTGCCTCCAATAATTCCGCCTAACGTACTCACGTGGCAACGTACTTTACTTATTAAGTTAACCAGTCACTTATGTATGAAAAGATTCCATTACCGTACGTTGCGCGCGAAACTGCCAGTGCTATTAACTATTCGAATACTTTATCTTCGCAAACGATTTTACCGCGTCATTCCGGCCTAATGCAATAACACTTCGTCTGCCAAATTAATCCGCTTACGCTGCACGTTATGCCGTTGTTGCGCCGGAAAAGAAAGTTGTTTCAGTTTCCGCGCGCGAATTCGCGCTAATCAATGTAAATTCGTCGCGCTTTCGCCGACTTCCCTAGTAAAAATTGTGATATGGCATGACACATCAGACATGTGACGTGTCATGTTTCTTCTTAACAGCCTAGCATTCTCAGAATGTTTAAAACATTCAGAGAATGTTTTAAAATCATTTTTAATTTGATATTCGATTTTTTGTCTGTAATAATTAGAAACACCCTAACTCCGTGGCAGCAGACTTGCTGTTTCACCTTAAGGTTTTGGTGAAACCTGATAAGGCCAACTTTATCAGGGCCTGATGAGGTTTTTACAAGGCAAGCCACATCATAATATGGTTATATGATAGGCATATCACGGTGACTTATGTATAAAGTTCAATAGCTCGGAGGCAACTTAGTCACACTGCTAACTGAGTATCGAGGGTTCAATTCTCGTCTGAGTCATGGTATTTTTTTATTTTTTCCACCCCGATGGGGGTACAAATAAATGTTTTTCAGGCCGAAATCGCGCACACACAGCCCCATTATGAATGCGAAACTAAATTTACACGCGCGGCCTGTAAATTTCCGCGACGATCAATTGCTCTCGAAACCAAACAATCGCGCTGACAACGCAATCGTTTGTACACACGTGTAGGGCCGATCGAGCTGTTTGATCGGGAAACAGAAAAACACTTATTAGGCAATCAGCCGAGCGCCTGCAAATACGCGGCGCCAAGTTCACGCGGTGATTAATTAAAAGGCGAAAGACGCGGCGCGGTAATGAGCGGGTTAATTGCGGCGCGAATTCGGCGGAGAAAAAATTACCCCGTCCCTGACCCAGACTCGAAAAACAGTCCGCTAATAATGGGAGGAATATTCTATTCGGAATTGGGGTTTTTTAATGTATATTAATTAGAGAGTATTTGATGGTAGAATAAAAATAAAATCTCCTGATTGTCCTTTTTACATAAGAGTTTTTCTTAGGAAGGATATTTCTTAACTTAATGAATCTAAGTCCTAAATTTTAATGAAAATACAAATATAGGTGTTATAAGAATTATAAAAATAATGTAGATAAAGTAAGTACCAAAATATTGAAATCAAAAATCAAAATGGGTTCTTTTTAAGTAGTAATAAGAGGAATAAGAGGACACTCACTTATAAGAGGAATAATTTCAACGAGTATCAACTATTATAATTTCAGTGTAAGCAAAAATTTAGTTTTAGGGAAAGTACAAAATTATATATCCTCTTTTCGAACTTTTAGACCTTATCTAACTTTTTTATTTTAGATGACAATAAAAAATCCCAAATTTTCTTCTGACTCTATCTTCAGTCCGAATTCCAAATTCAGTTGAACTTCCTCGTCAATCTGAGATAACACTTCTGATTTTCTTGAATTGTTTTAACTTTCCAAAGTCCACAAAAATATCCAAATGTTCTTCTTTCTGTTTCTCCACTTTGACTGCCTGATTTATTGTGACAGTCTCAAGTTGTCGTGACTGCCAAGGCACAATCGATCGGGAAGTAAGGTCACAACCACCAGGTGTCGCCAGTCGTCAATTCCGTCTGGTTTCCCAAACGAACCGCGATAATCAGCGCTAATGTCGCCGAGAATTTTTACCCCGTAACGTAACGAGCAAACTTGGCGTCCTCGCTCGACTTTAATGGAACTTTCACTCTCATCAACGAACGAGGCACACCAATCTCGAGTCACCCTTTACCTTCGAATCACTTTTGCCCCGACCGAACGGGTCACAAGTCTCGATTTCCGATCGTTCAAGTGCCTGGCGCCCCCTGGCGGCCTGATTAACGCCGACTTTTGTAGGTTACGATCCACTCCAGCACTCTGATAATCAAAATTGTATTAATTTTGTGTTATTCTGATCCAATTATCATAAATGCAGGAAGAAAAAAAATTAGAATGTACCTATTATAATTAAAATGAACAAAACGCTAACATTTTTTACATATTGTTGAGATTTGAACTCAGTACCTTGTAGTTACAATTCTAACGTGTTAATTACTACGGTTCATCGTTCGTTTCATAGTTCAACTTATTTTCGAGAAAACAATTCAAACTTGTATGATAAACATGTAGATCCTATTGTATTAACTTTATTGAACAATGAATCTTTAAAGAGAACTTAAAAGCTCAAATTACTCGTTGAAATTGACACAAGTGAAATTTATTTTTCGATTAACTAACTAAATATTACGTATATGCGTAAATGCATAAATGCAACCGAACATTAATATTAATTAACTCGGCAATAATTTAACAGCTCAACATTCGTTTGACATATGACATTTTAACCGAATATGATGTTCAACTTCACGTATTCATTACTTTAAAACGTCTCTATAAACGCTGCCTATCAGAAAGTGCATATTTCACTTCGTTATTCACTCTTTCAGCTTCGCTTCAGTTTGAAATTGTAACCCCCATTTTGTCGTAATCACTTATATTAGTTTCCGTATCTACGACACTAACTCCGAACTAACATAACATCTCTTTTAATGTTTATTTCTACATTTCTTTAATTTTGTATAATATATCGAAAATCGATTTTAAAATGGTTCCTAAAATCAATTTTTTTCATTTTTAGATAGTTTGAATTTCTAAAGCAGAAAGTTAAATTGTATAGACCACTATTTTTTTATAACCAAAATTTTTTATCAATTTTTTCAAACTTAGAAAGGTTCTAAAATGTAGGTTTTAATTTTTTTGCAAACCTACATTTTTATTTTGTGTCAGAAAATAAAAAAAGATTTTCTTGAAAGCGTACACATGCACTTACATTTCGCTCTAAACATAAGGAATCTGATCGTCGCGCAGCTTAGCAGTCTAAGTGAGTCACTTATAGCCGAGCGACGCTCGTTTATAATTCATCGGCGGATCAATTTTAATATATAATTAACCCGCGGGGGCGATGCACTCGCGTTCGTACTCCGATTCTTAAAATACCCGCTCGGAATCGTGTGCCGGAAATAGCCCGCGAAATCCTGTCGCTCGGCGCGTTCTTTTCTGCAGCAGGACTCGCAATCATAGGGACTCGTAAAATCATTAGGTCGTTGGACAAGGGCGACGAAAAACAAGTGGAGTAAGTCGAGCTGCAGTCAGACTCGGCTCGAAATATAATATAATTGACCATTTCAGATTGTATATTTCAATTTTTTGTATTCACTGAGACAAATATTCGAGTGAATTTTACTGTACCATTTAACAGTATAAAGGAATTATATCCTATTTGGCGAAATTAGAACAACTTCAAACAATTTTTTTTATATTTTATTTAAGTAAATTTTAATTGAAGTCCCTAGTAAAAGGAGAAATATATTCTCAATATATTCCCGATATATTCCCAGTATATTGCAACAATTAGAAATATATTCCAAATATAGAGCCAAATTTACAATATATTTGCAACATATTGAAAAAATTTGGAAAACATTGGGAATATATTAGGAATATATGTTCAATATATCGGGAATATATTTTTTATAAAAAATGTATTGGGAATATACGTTTCCTATATGCCAATATATTCCTCTCTATATATATTTACTCTTTTTTTCATCAAATTTCTCATAGTACTCAGTGATTTTTTCAATTTTTGTGTAATTTCTGTTAGTAAATCATTAACTTATAATATGACACTGCCAACCCTAGATACACAATAAACCTCATAAATTTTCATAACTCGTGTCCTTTCCTGTAACTTTTGCGTTCATCGATTGTTCTTATGTTAAACCGGCAGATGCAAAAAACAATGAAACTCCGCCGCTGATTTATGTAGACGCAATTTTCGAATCGAGAGTCGCCCGTTATTGAGTGTTTCCGAGGCGGCGAATAAACGCGCGTTTAAAGGCGCCGGCGTGGGGACAAAAACGGCGAAAAGGGCGCGCTGCAAAAAATCGTTCGATCGATTATTCCGGCCGATCGCGCGCGCGCGAATTTTCGCCTCCTTCGGGCGAGTATTTGCGAAAAAGTTGCGCGTCGCGCGAAACCCGAATCGCACAATATTTGTTCCGTTTGTTGACTGCCGCGTTATCAACAGTCGCCACCGCGGCACAACATGTTTGTTCGCTTGTAAAGCGCGCAGTTTACTTAGTTTCGCGTTTATGCTCGAGCTGCGTTCCTCAAAGATACGCGGCAATAAAGCACGTCAACACAAAGACGTTAATGTGGAAAAAAGCGACTCCTACGTTTTAATAACAAACGAAGGCATGACAAAAATTCCGAAACGTTGCAGAGATCGCGATCCGATACATTATTATTGAACGCTTTAAGGTGGCATAAAAGACAGTTTTTTATGCCTGACAAAACTGTATAATTTTTATTGAATATTATCATTGAAACTTATCGGGTGTAATTGTATTGCGAACAAAGCCGAAGAAACTAAGAAAACTAACGAAACTAACAAAACTAACAAAACTAACGAAACTAACAAAACTAACAAAACTAACAAAACTAACGAAACTAACGAAACTAACAAAACTAACGAAACTAACAAAACTAACAAAACTAACGACACTAACAAAAGTAACAAAATTATAATATTATGATGAATTAAAAAATATCGTACTAATGAGGATTTGAAATCATTAAAAAATAAACGAAGTATTATAAAAATTTGTTGTTGACTCTCGTTTACTCTTGTTTACTCTCTTACTCACTAGTTTACTCTCGTTTACTCCCTTATTTACTTTCGCTCACTCCTTTGTTTATTCACTCGTTTACTCTCGTTTACTCCCTTTTTTACTCTCATCCACTCCTTTGTTTATTCTCTTTTACTCTCTTGTTTACTCTCGTTTACTCCTTTGTTTAGGATCTTTTAGTTTCTATTACTCTTGTATATTCTTGTTTAGTCTCGTTTACTCTTGTGTACTCTCGTTTAGTCTCGTTTACTCTTATTTACTCTCGTTTACTCTCATTTACTCTGCTAGGCGATTTTCAATTTCATTTTTATTTCAATTTGGGAATCGTATTCCTGAAATTGCAATTGATAGAAACGTTGCTCAAATAGAATATCGCAATGAAATGAAAAAAAGATACAACTTAGCGAAGATTTGAACTCCGAAAGTTGGAGATGAAGATTTGCAACTTAGCGAGTGAGCTAATCTGACTTTTACTGCTATGATTTCATTTGACGATAATTAACGATCTGATATGTTTCAACGAAAGTGAATCGAATAAATGAGATTCAACTGCAAACACATTTGTTAATAATTATAAATAAATATATTCAGCGTTAATGTTAATTTCCAATTTCATACAATTAATTTACCGGTTATTTGCAGTTCAATATGATTCAACACACTGTTCGCTTATTGGACGAATCCTACATTTTGCACTGAATGAAATATTAAATGAATTCGTTAAATATTAAATTATTGCCCAGGTAAACTAATTTGCGGAGTGTGATAGCCTGTATTATTACATTACATTATCGTTATTACCTTGTTTTGATAACAGTTACATTAAATTAATTACGATATCTCATTGTAACTCGATAATAATGTGTATCGCCGACAACTGCAGTGTTAATTTAGGAATTATCTAATTCAAACGATTAGTTCTACATTTTCGACATCGCGAATAAATTATGTCTGACTTTTATGTTAAAAATGTTATTATCTATATTAATCTAAATCAATCGTATCAAAATAAATTGTCTAAATTTTCAAAAAATACTGACGATCCTTTTCTCAAAATTCAGTTAAAATTAAAAAATTCTGAAAAATAATACAAAATTCAGAAAAAAATGCTGAAAAATAATGAAAAATTCTGAAAAATAATAAAAAATTCAGAAAAAAAATCCAAAAAAACAATTTTAAAAATTCAAAAAAAAATTCTGAAAAATAATAAAAAATTCTTCCAACACTCCCTCTTTCAATCTATTTTCCATTTCTTTTTTTTAAGTTTTCGCACCATTTCCCATTTTTCCGAGACTCTGAAAAATGTCAATTTCTAAAAGCTCTCCTACTTCAACAAACGTCAATCACTTTTCCCACCAATCTCCGTTACTCCCCAAATATTTCGCTTCGACCAAATTTTTCCAAACCACCTTATGTCCCAACCAACCTATTCTTCCTCGATACCCCTTTGGAACAAAACCTCCGATGACGAAACTCGAACGTGCATTGCGTCCGATCGATTCTAACATTTCGGAATTAGGAAAGAATGTGTTTATGGAAGCCAAACAGCGTTTGTTATTCATTTCCGAGCAGGGTCGCCGTCCCGAAAATCGATACGCCGATCGCGACGGTCCGGGAAAACACGAGTCAGTAATTGAATGTGCATAAGTTCGGCTGGTTGATGGATGGTGCGCGCGCGCCGAGTCATTTTTTCCAGATTTGTCTTCGCACTTGCCTCGGGCCGGTTCAGTTCAGTCGATAAATAATTCCGGCCGATTCGCCCGGCGCTCCGCTTTTTTCGGTAATAATAACATCGAAATGTACGTCGATTAATTAGGGGTGCGGAGAAAGTTTCGGGGCCGAAAAATTGGGAGCGATTTGATGGATGATAAGGATTGTCACGAAGCGTGTTATGTAAATGGGATCGATGTCATTTTTGTAATGGCGACAAAAGGCGATAAAGGATGGGAATGAGTGACGTTTTCCAGCCACTCGGAAAGGAATGTCCAGTGGCAGCGATTTGAGAAATTTTTTTACGCGTCACTTACTGGAGGATAGTATTTTTGTGGAGAAAAAGTAAAAAGTGGGAAAAGGTTAGTTGGGCGACAAATCCAATTTTTTTTGTTTTTTTTTTGAAAGGCGTTGAATGGGAAGAAAGGTTTTTTTTAGGATGTAGTTCGTTTTGGATTAAAAGAAGAGTCGAATTTTCTTTTTTTAGAATTGTTTAGCCTTCTGTTCAGGATTACACCAATTTTAAAGGGACTTTTGTGATTCGTCAACAGTTTTTGGACATTTTTAATTCATTGGAATTGATTTTCATAATTCTTTAATACTTTTGGATATTTTTTTAGATTCGACAGAATTTTTCAGCCAATTTTGAGAATTCTTTTGGGATATTTACACAATGTTTAAATGATTGAAAAAAATCGAATCACTATAGAAATATTTTTCTCATACCAAATGCATCCCAAAATCCCATCCCAAAAGTGTTTATTTAAAATAAATTTTCAAAAAAGTCTTAAATTAAGACTCACACTGTAAAATTATAAAAAGAAACTAACAATTTTTAAATAAATGCCAGTGAGTTGAAATTTTGTCCGCCTTTAGAAATAATGATTAGGAATTATTTTCCAATATTTTCCGAGAAATTAGCCCGGAAACCCACAATTGGGAAATTAATTCATTTTTAATTAATTTATATTCATTATTTGTTTCAAATACGAATCATATTGGATTCATTTATAAAAGAATCTTGTAGAGGTTACGACTTTGTTTATATGTTGGTACTACTCTAACTCATAATTTAGTACAGGAATAATCGGATTTTCAAATTGCATTATTTTATAGATAATACGATTAAAAAATCTGAAAAAATTCAGACACTTTTAAATTTATTTAAACCATGGGCTGGTTAAATTTCAACGAATTCTTTGCATTTTCGTTTTGGCGAGTGAACATTCTAAAGGTGATGTCTAATCGATATCTGAAGTTTGAATTCGCGATTTGGCGCGAAAACGGATTTTTGATAATTAAAAAGGAAGTAGTAATCGAACGTTAGTTTTCTGATCTTTACGACATTTTGCATTAAAATTCGCTCCTTTTGAACTATTTTTCGATCATTTTCGACAAAGCGTTTGCAAGAAAGTTGTGTTTCCATTTTCGAGTTGACTTCTAACCTAAAAAATAAACTCCGAAAAAACGAGAACACGATTTTCTTGAACATGCGTTGTTGAAAATGATCGAAATTTGGTTCAAAAGACGCAGATTTTAATGCGGAATGTCGGAAAAGTCAGAAAATTGTTATTCGAATACTATTTTCTTTTTAAGAGTGTTATAGCAGTCAAATCAGCAACTAAATAGTAAAATATTTTAAAATTCAAATAAATTTTAATAAATTTAAATAAATTTTAAATAAATTTAAATAAATTAAAAGAAATATAAATAAATTTTAATAAAGTTTACTTTGAAGTCCTTTTTCTTGAAAATTAGGCCCGTAGCCCTGATTTTTATTACAGTTTCGAAAACCTTATAATTCAAAGAATTCATTTTGATTAAAATAAACAAATTCTTTAACAGTTCCCTTTTTGCTACAACATCCTTAAACTGTATTCTGGTCACATTTCAACCAATTCACTGCATTTTCCTTTTGGCAACTGAATATCCTTAACCGTTCAAAATTCCAGAATCATATCCTATCTTCCCAGCCACTTCCCATTCCTCGATAAATTGTCATCGCATACATTCGGTCTTATCGCGCGGCCTGTTTGCCGATGATATTGTTCTAACTGTACTTTCTAACCGGGTGGGCACTGTATTCGGCGGAGGGCCATACAAACACCTCGGACCTTTCGGAGGATCAATATTTGGCCCGCGTGGGAAAAGTGGACACTTCTCCCCCCACCCAATAACAATTGCCTTTTCCCCCGCGGCGCCTCTGGCGCGCGAACTTTGACCGGCGCCCTCTTATCAACGTTGAAGCGCCGTTGCGAATCGGCGTTGAGAATCGCTCGGCTCTCGGCTCGAAAGCACAAAACGCCACGGCGCGCCTTCTCGCCGCGTCGCCGCTTTTGTCTCGCTTTATGCCAGGCGCGATCCGGCCGAGGCAGAAAAGGACGTCTCGGACTCAGTGCCGGATTAACCCGCGCGTTCGTCACGAAAATCCGGGGCAGCGCGACGAAGCCGGCGTACGAAAATAAATGAAAATAAATTACGGCAAATCCCAAGGGAGGGTGCGTGAACTTTAAGGTTGCTGTGTAAAAAGTTTTAGTCGCCAGAAAATTTAGCAAAAGTTAAGGGTATTGTTACTTTAATGTATAAATGTCTAAAGTAACGTATAAATGTGTAAAATATAATGTATAAATGTCTAAAACCATAAATTTTAATTTTTAAAATAATTTAAACCATAAATAACAAAAGTTACGATATGTTACGATATCATATCGTAAAACCATGTGATATCGTAATGGTTGGGATAAATTAAAAAAATACATTAGGGAAAAAAGAATATGTCAAATCAACATTAAAAATTGATTTAAATTAACTTGAGTAACTATAACGATATGATATTGTATTGATGTTACGATATCGTATCGTAAAATATTGAATTAAATATATAATATCGCTTTAACCGAAGAGATAGTTGGAAGCACTTATTAATCACAACAATATATATTAGAATTAAACCGATATGATATCGCGAACTTTTTTACGATATCATATTGTAAAAAAATTTAAAGGATAAAATAGTCTCGTTTATATTATCTTACTTTTGTTAGGAAGTAATAAATCAATTAGTGTAACCACAGTAATCAAAAAGTGTATCCGCAACGATATGACATTGTTATGGATGTTATCGATATGAAATGTTACGATATCATATCGTAAACTATTTTACGATAGTATATTTGGACGTATTTACATTAGTCAGATCAATATATATTATCATTAAAACAATACGACATTCTACAAGTTTTACAACATCATATCGTAACGATATCATATCGTAAATTTCTCTATCACTATTACCAATTGGATTACTGATTACATTTAATTCAATCAGAGCAAATTAAATTCTGACAGTACGACATCGTAATCTGGCAATGGCTAATCGTAAAAACTGTTTTTTTACGATATAAATCGTAAAAACTGTTTTTTACGATATAAATCGTAAAAAAAATGTTTACGATATATATCGTAAAAAATTTTAAACATTGAAAAATGAATAAAATTGATTCACCCACTACAATATACCTTTCCACAATACAGTTTTGCAACAATTTCACGATATTACATTCTAGCATAACCTCTTCTAATCAATAAAATAAAGCATTCACTCGTATGAACCAATCGATAAAAAAAAGTACAATCACTTTCGCAATCCGCGCATCGTTTTCTTTGTGCGAAACGTGTTTCCTCGAGCATGATCTTTTAATTATTCCTGCGCTTTTCGCGGACATTTTTGCGCAGCCACAAAAATGCGAGAAAGTGCGGCAACGAGGCGGACAGACAGAATCGCGCACGCGGCGAAACGAAAAGGGGCCCGCGGATGAAGAAATAAAACAAATTGGCGTGCATGCGAAAGGCGCGGAGTGAGAAAGAGAAAAAGAGAGAGAGAGAAAGAGATAGATGCGGATCATACGGGCAAAAAATGCAGACGCGCAGCACACGACAAAGGGTTTCTTCTAATGGACATAGGCAACACGCGGTGCGCGAAACGCGCCATATAAGGCAAGCGATATAGTTGATGTGCATCTTGAGCACGAGAGCAGTTACGCCGGGCCTTTTATTCCGCTTCCAAATTCACTCCGACGGGAGAAGCGTCACGTGACGCGATCACGTGATCGGGCAGTTTAAGGTATTTTTGCGCGAGTGTTTAGTTGGGGACTTCGAAATGGTCAGTGAGTGGAGGGAAAAGGAAAAAGTGTATAGAAGGAAAATATTGCATTAAAAGTGCTATATTTTAGAGTAATTCGAGGCGAAGCTTCCAAAAGAGTGTAAACTACTGTATTTCGTAGTAAACTGGGGTAAAATCGTAGTAAAAACTGATTTACCAAGGTCAAATAATGCTGTAAACAAATGACGCGCTGATTCAAACAAAAGAAAGATCGAAAGCTTCGAATGTCAACACTTTTGGCGGTGAGGGTGCAGTCGCCGGCTGTAAACCTCAAGATCGTGGGTTCGAGACTCGGTGTTGACATTTTTTTTTTTTTTTATGAAATAGAATTTTCATTTAATATAAAAATATAGCAATGTGTACTGAAAATGATACGAGAAAATTATGAGAATGTTTTATAAAAATGCTAACAAGTCTAACTTATTTCAAAAAAATTTGAAAATCGAAAAATTTATTTATATATTATTTATTTATCTAATTCAAATACTTATATGCTGGATTTTAAACTTTTACTTTTTTAAATAATTTTGAATTTGGGTAAAAATCGATGGAAAGGGAATTTTAAATGTAGCTTAATTATTCTGTACTGAAAATGGTTTTGAAGCAGAATATTGATCGAATAAAAGCTTTTATTTTTTAGGCTTTACAACTTCGAAATAACATATTGTGCACTAATGAAAAAAAGTGTCAAATGATGTCGAGCATATTTTTGAGGGCACACAAATAGCTTTTTCGACGATCGATGGAGCTTTATCAATAGTGAATGCATTTCGAAATGATTTCTTTGGTTGTAATTATTTCTATTGGGAAAATGAGAATGAAGATGAGGTCAGTGGTGGCAATAAAATATTATATTTGAGTTATTCACAGGATTTGAGCACAAATAATTATTGATTAAAAGTCAATTTTATTATTACAAATATCCTCCCCCCAAAAAAACTAAAAGAATAAGTAAATTAAATAAATTTTTATTAGGCAGCAGAATTTTTCATTTTCAGGCATACGTCTATTTAGAATATTTTGAAGTGCTATTTAAAGATTTGAGTCAATAAAACTTTAACAAAGTTTTTTAAAATTGTTTCCCTAATAATAAACTGTTTTGTGGTCTGTTTCAGGGAGTGGCGATTTCGTCGGGCGAAAATGAAGAATGCGAGAAAAACAACGGACTCATTATTTCTTTCAATTAATCCGCCCGTTTGAAATATGACGCGCCGTCCATTCAGCAGTAATTTTCGGGCGCTGACGATAAACTGCCTATCGAACGACGCCCGACTGTAATTGGACACATTTTTTCAGAACTTCAAACCGGAGAACGCAAACGTCAACATTTCACAAACATCGACATTTTAACTCGTTCACCGAGAAATCGAGACAACTAAATATTTTTTCGTAAAAAATTGTTTATAAAATTTTTTCCAACATTTTTTTTGAATAAAAAGTTTTCTAAATTTTTTTGTAAAAAAATGTTTTTTTAACATTTTTAAATAAAAAAATTGTATCTAAAATTTTTTCCTAAAAATTTTTTTCCTAAACAATTAATTTTTTAGTAATGAAATTTTCTTTTTAATTAAAAAATATTTAAAATTTAAAATTTAAAATGTAAAATTAAAAAAAATTTAAAATTTAAAAAAATTTAAAATTTAAAATGTAAAATTAAAAAAAAATTTTTATTTAAAATTTGAAATGTAAAATTAAAAAAAAATTTTAATTTATTTAAAATTTAAACAATTTTACAAAACTTTAAAACTAAAACAATGTTTTTCCTAAAAAATTTTTCCTAACAATTTTTTTCCTAAAAATTTTGTTCTCATAATTCCCGTCGAAAATGGAAAAAAATCGAATTCCAATCCCGAAACCCCATTGTCCCGTCGCAGCAACTCATTGACCAATAAATCCGTTTCTTACTTTCCCCCCGACTCTCATTTTCCTCTTTTTCCCTCGATCGCCGCAAAAGGCGTACTGGCGCCAGCTGCGAATTTCTGCATCTATTTAAGCGCCACTCTCGTTTATTTTCTTCCTGCAGTCTAACGGTCGCCTCGGATTCGCTTTATTTTTCCTCGCGCGCATTTATTGTAATTAGCGCGAGCGAGTTGCTTACTCGACGTAAACTCGCGCCCGCGATCGTTTTTTCGCCAGTCGTTTCGCAACTCGGCGTTCCGCAAAAAGGCGCGCCCAATTAATCGAACAAGCGACGCTCAATTGTCGAAAAAACCGGTCCCGCTTTTTCCGCGGCGGAAAATCAGGTTCGTTAAACGCGAGGACAAAGAAACACTCTTCGAGAGAGAGTGAATCGGCTCTGAAAAGAAAATCGGTTTGATGGAGAAGAGACTGTTTCTTTAAGCGGAACCGTGGGAGGAAAATGATTTTCTTTTTGGTGCAATACTTTTTTTCGGAGAAGACGAATGTTTTTATAGTATTTCGAAGGGATTAGTTGGAGAAAAATAATCGGATGAAATTATTTCAGTTGATTTTGTATTGTCTTTTGTCCATTTATTTATCAAGAGAGGCGTTAGTTGTCGACGCCAAGATTAAGCAGAAATACATCAAATTACTATGTGTAGATAAATTACAATTTTATTACATTTTATAAAATTGTAATTTCATTTTTTTTAATTAAATTACAATTTTCTTTTATTCATCAAGAGACGTTAGTTGTCAACGCCAAGATTAAGCAGAAATAAATGAAATTGCAATTTTAATTATTTTTGCTTAATCTTGACGTCGACGACTAACGTCTGTCTTGATAAATAAATGGAAATTCAATTTTATTAATGTTAAAAAAAAATTTAATTTTATTTTATTAAATATTAAATTACATTTTTCATTTATTTAGCAAGACGGACGTTAGTTGTCGACGCCAAGATTAAGCAGAAATACATCAAATTACAATGTTTACATAAATTACACTTTTATTGATTTTTATAAAATTGTAATTTAATTGTATTAAAAATTAAATTACAATTTCAATTTATTTATCAAGACGAACGTTAGTTGTCGACGCCAAGATTAAGCAGAAATAAATAAAATTACAGTGTATCCATAAATCTCAATTTTATTATTTTTTATAAACTTGTAATTTAATTTTAATAAAATTACAATTTATTTATAACAAAAAATTACAATTGTTTTCGAACTATCTTTTTTCTAAATCTCCCGAATTCCCCCTCCCCTCGAATCGCGAATCCAATCAACTCGCAATTCTCCCTTAATTCTCCCTCCCCGAATGCCTCGCGTGCCTTCGACCCAGGCAATTAGCCCGTCGAACTTCGTCAATCACCCCCATTATTCAATAACGCCCCCTCCCCCCACCCCCGCGCCCCCCTCCGGCGATCGCATTTATTAAGTGGCAACATCTGCGCAACCTCGGCCCGGTGCGATTCACCGCGCCGGTTACCTTAAATCTCGGCAAGGTGCGATCGCTTGAGACATCGGCCACCTGCCGGTCCGCGCCCGAACACGTGCTGATGCCGTCGAAATAATGACGCCACTCCGGCCGGCATTGTTCGTTTATTTGCTTACGGTCATGTCGGTGCCAGCTGCCGCCTCGCGCGCGCGGGTACGAGATCGTCTACCTGCGACGATCTCGTACCCGCGAGCTGACGAGAAAAAAAGAAGAAAGATCGCGCCGAAAAATCGGGCACACCTGTCGGGTCACCGGACACCGACGAAAATCGCCGTGGTCGAAATCGGCGCGGAAAAGGCCGATTTCGAGGCAGTGTGGCGATAGAAATAATATTTTGGGGCTGAGAAGGTGTTTTGTGAGGTCTCATATGAGGAATCGTGAGGATTTTGCATATGAGAACGAGTGGAAATTAATTTAGGCTGAAAAATCGTAGGAAATCGAAAATGAGAAATCTCGTTTTGAGATTTCTCATTTCTCACCCCGTATGAGATCTCATGTAAGTTCTCATATGAGGAATCACGTCGATTTTGCATATGAGAACTCGCATGAGATCTCACTTTGAGAAATGAGAAACCTCATTTTGAGATTTCTCAGTTCTCACTCCGTATGAGATCTCATATAAGTTCTCATATGAGGAATCACGTCGATTTTGCATATGAGAACTCGAATGAGATCTCAGAGAAATTAATTCATACGTAAAATCATAGGAATGAGAAATCATGTGAGATCTCACAAGAATGAAATCTCTGATATAAATTAGGTCTCATCTATAAGTTCTCACATGAGGAATCATGTCGATTATGCATATGAGAACTCTTATGAGATCTTAGAGAAATTAATTCATACGTAAAATCACAGGAATGAGAAATCATGTGAGATCTCATATGAACCTCCTATGAAATTTCATATAAATTAGGTCTCAGCCATAACTTCTCATATGAGGAATCATATGAGAACTTATAGCTGTCGATTATGCATATGAGAACTCGTATGAGATCTTATAGAAATTAATTTATAAGCTGAAAAATCATGTTAAATCCCAAATGAGAAATCAAGTGAGATCTTGCAGCTATATCAGATCTCATAAAAATTCTCATATGAGGAATCTTGTCGGTTGTGACATGAGAACTCGTACGAAATCTCATAGAAATTAATTTATAAGCTGAAAAATCATAGGAAATCCCAAGTGAGAAATCATATGAGATCCTACACCTCTTATAAGAACTCATATAAGTTCTCATATGTCGATTTTGCATATGATAACTCGTATGAGATATCATATAATTTCTCATACGAGGAATCATGCCAATTTTCATTTGAGAACTCGTATGGGATCTAAAAAAAGTTCTCATATGAGGAATCATGTCGATTTTTCATATGAGAACTCATATCAGATTTCATAGAAATTAATTCATAGGCTGAAAATGAATTAATTGAAGGATTTAATTAAAGGAATTAATTAATTAGGAAATCCAAAACACAAAATCATGAGACCTCATAATAGTCCTCATATGAGGAATCGTGTCAATTTTGAAAACTCGTATGAGATCTCATAGAAATTAACCAATAAGCTGAAAAATCATATGAAATTCCAAATGAGAAATCATCTGAGATCTCATTTGAGAAATCGGATCGATTTTGCATATGAGAACTCGTATGAGGTCTCATAGAAATTAACCAATAAGCTGAAAAATGATATGAAATTCCAAATGAGAAATCATCTGAGATCTCATACCTATTATAAAATCTCATTAGTTCTCGTGTGAGAAATCATGTGGATTATACTTTATGAGAACTTATGAGAACTCGTATGAGATCTCATCCAAATTAATTATTAGGCTGAAAAATCATTGGAAATTCCAAATGAGAAATCATCTGAGATCTCATATGAAATCTCATATGAGGAATCGTGATATTTTGCATATGAGAACTCATGTGAAATTTTTTCATATGCACAGCAACGAATAGAAATGAATGGAAAATTAAACATCCAAATAGATCATTTGATTTCCTATTCCATCCCATTTTGTTCTATTCTGCTGATTTCTGCAAATTTTAAATTCTTCAAAAAGAACTCCTTTTTTGGAGTTTTGCTAAAATCCAATTCTTTGGATTTCCTATTCGTTTCTAACAGATTTTTTTTACAGGGGACTCGAAACGCAGCGCCGGAATGCCGGGAACGTGCGCAATTTATCTGCAAAATCATCGGGTCAATGGACTGATATTATGCTGGGAGTACAGCATAGTCAAGTTATTGATCGACACAGTGCCTTGACCGAGCACCAGTGGAGCAAGTGCAAGTGTAAAAGCGACGATGTTTTGCGGCATTTTCGTGTAATTTTCGGCCGAGGGGTGGGGGGGAGGGGTTGCAGATATTGAGGTAGAGAGGGGAGGTCTAACCACTTTGTGAGAAAGAGTTTAGACATCCTTTGAGGGCTAAGAAATTAGTTTGTTTAAAATTGTTTAATTATCGAACTTTCAAAAATCCAAAATTTCACAAATTTAAAATTATGAAATTTTTTAATTTGTTTAACTTTTAACATTTTTTATTTTTTAATTTGTCAAACATTTAAGTTTTCAAATTTTTATAATTTTCTAAGTAAATATTTTAAGTTTATTAATTTTCAAAATTTTCAAATTTATAAATTCTTTTAATTTTCAAATTTTTTAGGTTACAAATTTTGTTATTTTTCAAAATCTTCTAATTATTTTAATCTTTCAAATTTCCTAATTTGTAGATATTTTCAATTTTTTAATTTAAACATTTGTCAAATTTAGAAAGTTTTTAAACTTACACATTTTTCAAATTTTTTTAATTTTTAAAATTTTCTTAACTTTTAATTTTACAAATGCTTATTATTTAAATTTTATTTTTAATTTAATTACAAAATTTTTTTAACAACTTTTCAGTCCATTTTAGTCCATTTACGATGAAAAATTACACACTTTTTTAGGCTCTCCCAGTAGTCGAGGAACAAGAAACTTAATTTCACGGCAATATTATTTCAGCTGAGATTTCGCGAGCGACTGATGGTCGCGATTTTTATTTTTTGGCGGGGATTAAGAGCCGGGGCTGCGGAAAGTAAAGTGACGATGATTCGGTGGCGCTTAATTACTCACAACTGTAAGATTATCCAGTTCGCCGAGCCACTCGTTCAGCAGTTGCTCGGGATCTGTTTCATTGTCGCTGTCCTCGCCACCTTCTTCTTCGTAGCGCTCCATGTTTTTAAGAGTAATATCACAAGACGAATTCAGCTTCTGCAATGGAAAAAGGACAAGTTTGCTGTCATTCAGTGAGTGACAAAGGTTCTCGAGGAAAGAATAATTTTTTGCCTTAAATTATACGGAAAAAAGCTTGTTTCTGGTCTAGAAACGTGTTAGATTTTGAGGATAATTTCCCCCTTTTTTCTCTTTGTCGAGAAATTCGGTTTTAGTTCAACAATTCAAAAAATAATTATTTAAATTTTAT
>JABFPB010000554.1:0-35876 GCA_022817645.1 Ceratoteleas bidentatus
CCTCACAACCACAGATTTAATGATCCGCTGAATATTCGACAAATTGACCTGATCATTCAGTGATTACAAAATGATCACAAAATGATCTCAACGTGATCACAAAAGTTTCAAAATCCTTTTTCCACAAAGGGATCATGTTGTACTATTCAGAAAGAGATCATAAGGGGATACAGAATTTTTTTCTCGGGCTTGGACATACAATTGAACCAAAAATCTTTTTATAAGATAGTTCGACCGAATGTTGCATTCAAAAGGGTCTTACACACTCTAGTTAAAAAGACATCTCTAGAAGTGTATTAAGTTACTATGAAATAGACAACAACAACAAAAATAGACTGCGCTTTCATCATCCTCCTTTACCACAATATAACAAAAATTAACAACATATCTTCACATTCCCAAATTGTCTTTCACTGTCAAACGCACTTTCCGCCACATCAAGAGGCACAAGCAGCAATTGGTTTCAAGAACTAATTATCCTAAAAATCCGTTCCGTCCCGTGTCCAAAAATTCCTCTAATTTTCCCTTCGCGGCATAATTACACGGAATTTCATTCCCCTAATGATGCAAAATATTTGCCGGTTTAGAATAGAAAATCAATGGGTGTACGGTGCGCGCGACTAATTAATCGAGGTGATAAGTCGTCGCAACTGACTTATTAATGTTTCTGAAAGTAATACACGCGCGTGGATCGCATTCGCCGTTAAGATGCCACGTGAGAATTTACAAGTCGCGTAGCACGATGTTTACGGTGCGGTGCCACGACGATACGCCAGGTCTGGTCTCTGATCCGCTCACGGGCCTGCGAAAGCCACCCAACCCGTGGGGCGTTGGCAGCGACAACTTGACGCAATTGCTCGACACAGCTCGATACTACACGACGCTCGTACGTCGTCGTTCATTCATTTTTATTCCGCGGAACAGTTTTGTGGCCGCGTCGACTGACCTTTGACCGCGCATCCGCATAATGCCGCTCAAAAGAATGCCCCGGCACTTTCGCGCGCACGGCCACAATTTCGACGCAATTGGCGGCGAAAAACTGCTCGATAAATCCGAGCGGCCCGCGGGGTGCTTGAAACGGAATATGTACGCATTTTTGCCCGACTCATTATGCAAATTAACGAGTTTTACGTTACATCGGCAGCGCAGAAGGCCGCGCTTCTTGCGACGGGCAAAAAGTATAACGAACATTGATCGAGGCAACGTCCCGGCTGAGCTCGAATAAATCTTGCTTCATTCAAATGTCCCGCTCCCGTGAAACAAAGTATATTTGGTATATGGTATCATTTTCTCCGCTCGATATCGTGTGAATTAGGCTTGACTGTATAAGTTCGGCTTTCACCTTTCCATCGAACGATAATCTGCGATCGAATAGAAATCGAATTCATTTCATTTGCTATTCAACATGAATAACTCGGAGGCCTGCGCGTAAAACATTGAATTCTGATACACATCAAACATACAACTTTTTTCACGTGCGCGCTTTAACGGCGCCCGAAAGCGTTCGCGCGCGGAAAAAGTTCGGGAGTTTGCCTCTCATTTCGGCGGATTTCAGTGTGTCATCAACGTTGGATTTCAGAAGTGCCATTTAATTTTAATATTTACGCGGGGCTGTTGAAAACGGTCAAGTTTGCCTTTTTTCACTCCCGCTTGAATTTTCCCGGACTTTTTTCCCATTCTTCCCGGTACTCCGAAATGATTTACAAAATCACTCACGTAATGCGAATTTTCTCTCGCATTTCTTCGCGCTCAAAAATTATTTCGCTCGAGCGACGGCTGGCATTTGAATGCTAAAGCATGTGGCTAATTGATCGGCCGTTAAAAGTAATTGTACGCGACCAATATTAAACGGCCGTTTTATTCCACGTTCCAAGTCAACAATGACATCCTGGTCATTTGCGATTCAGCTCCCTCTCGATATCACTCGTTGACATGCGGGGAATATCGGCGTAAAATCGCAAAAAGGCGTCAGCGTGCGTCGCCTTGGATTGGTACCTCTCTCGCATAGGTGTTTCCTCCCAATGATAGCCAACTCGCTAGAAGTGCGTGCCACGGGACGGCCAAACGAGGAGTGGGTGGCCACTTGTGCTCGACACTCGAGAGTGCTTGTGGTGGTGGTCGTCTGCCTCGCAGTGCTGCAAAAAACTCGTCGCTGAATTACGCCAAGTTTTATTATGTCAGAATAGACACATTTATGACTCGAGGCGAATTCAATTGAGCTAAATTCATTAGGCAAGTACGAATCGCGAGGTTTTTGCACGAAGCCCAAAATAATGCGATAAACAATTACTCATTTTTAACGGCTAAGGACAACATTTTACAATTTCATCAAAGAGAAAAAAAGTTGACGAAAAAAATGTGTACTTTTAGAAGTTAAATGATTCACCCCATATTTGAAGTTGAATCATAAGAAGGGGAAGTGCATTACAAAATGTTCGGTACTCCGACAAGGAAACTCAGCTAATTTAGCTCATTTTCTTTAATTCATTAAATGCATCACCGGCTTTTTTCTCCCTTTCAACCTCGGCAGTCATTAAAGCCGACTTCACAAGAAGTCGAATCTGAGGGAATCCGTATCTTATATCATAACCCGAAGGTCGGCGCTGAAAAAATTGGAGACGATGCAGTCGGGCATTATCACGGAGATCATACAATTTCAGGTTGATCGGTATCGCCGAGGCGAGGCGACCGCCCAAGTCGAGCGGCTCGAGCCGAGCTGCGCGCAAAGTAAAGTAATACGTGTCCTTATACGCCGGGACGTATGTGTCTATATATTTTTATATATATACACGCGCACCACGTTCGGCATGACAGGAAAATATGGAGTGAACGGAATTCCACGAGCGTTCCACTCGGCTCGATTAGGTCAGCCCGTTTATAATGCGAATGGCTGCCTTCATTCCATATTCCAGGAAGCGCCTTCTTTCAATATTTCTCGATCGCGCGCGCGGGTTTGGCCATTCTGAGTTTCAGCCAGGCCGACTACTGCCTCCGATGAAATTGTCAAATACATCACCGCCGGGTTCGCGACGTGCGTCACCCAGGATTTATCCGTTATTTGGCCGCGCGTCGCCGAGATAAAGTTGCGCGCGGCCGCTGCATCTCAACAATCCGCTCGCAAAAAATCGCGATGGATAAAGCGATCGCGCGAAACCGCGCGAACCCTGGTAGAAATTGAATGGGCTGAGACGGGGTTTGTAAGGGGGCGCCCAACATGGGCCCTCTTGGGCGATGTTGGGTAATGCTCCCCAAATGCGTCCGAAGAGCGAACCCGAACAAACCCCATCTCAGGCCATTCAGTTTCTACTAGGGAAGGTGGACGAACTTTCGTCGCGCAATTTGTAGGGGCGCAATGCTGATTTTTTTTTTTTCGTTTGACGGGCAATTTGAACAGTGGCTCGTTACACGAACGCTTTGTCGCTACTCGATCAGAACAAAAATGTGTATTCTACGTGGATTTCCCGGAGATATTTGGGAGACAGAGATTTTTGGGGTAAATTTTGGAGATTTCACGTGGTATTTTAGTAAATGGGATGTAAATGATCAAATTCTGATCATGTATAATCCCATTTAGCTTTTCATCACATTCAGATCTCTTTTTCATGAAAAAAATGTTTACTAGGGGTGTCGCTCTTCGGGAATCCAGTTTCGGCGTGTTATTTACAAAACACCCTGCCCGATCGGAAATTTCGTCGGAATCAGGTCGGATTTCATCATTTGCACATTCAAAGGTTTCTTCTCCGGATCAAGTCGGCCGACTCCGTCAAAACTGTCACCGGGTTTTTTACGCGCGAAGCGTCCAGTTTTTGTCGAAGACTACAAAACGGTTAGGAACAATGGAAGGGACGAAAGTAGGAGAGATAAGTTCGGCCGGGAACTCGTTCGTCAAGATGAATCGCGGATTCGCGGGGGGAGAGCGATCGCCGGGTAAAAAAGGGGCAGCCGGGACTTATACGGGCGGTGCAGTTTTCAATGGAAGTTATGACCGATAAGGGAGACAAGGTTTCGATCCCCGGGGACGCGGCGCGGGCCACGAATCAGTCTGCCTGCTCGGGATCTCGCGGCGCATTATGTTATATGGGTATAAATAACCGAACAGGAGCAATAATACGTAATAATATATCAGTCGGGATTTTAGTGGCGCAGCCCGCGCGGCCCGGCCCAGCGGTCGTAATTCATCGCTCGCCCCACGCTCCCTGCGCGCCACGCACCAGCCGAAATCCGCCGTGTCCTGAGATTCCCCGCGAAAAACACAGCCGATGCGCGAAAAGCGGATCTTCGACACGCTTTTCGCCGGATCCGGTGAAATATGGGTTACCGGCTGCGGATTTGCCATGACGTTTCATATTGGCCTTTAGGACGCACAAATTTTCGCGTCGAGGCCGAAGTTCGTAGGCGCGATAGGGAAGGTCCCGACGTATGGTTTGAGGAAAATATTTCGTGGAAAGGAATAGGTTGATAATTGGAAGAAACATGCGGGAGGCAGTTGGTTTTCAATTCCGTGCTATACTGTTGAAAATAAAGAAACAAAAAAGTGCTGTTAAAAAAGTGCTGAAGGGTGAAATTTTCACTGCAAAATGTTTCCAGAAAAATCCACACCAAAGATATTTACTGTGAAGAAAGTGTGAAATCCCTTGGTTTTTCGAATAATTGAAATATCTTGGTTCTATTTCATTTAACTTAATTTTCATTTGTCATAAATCATCATTGTTGATGAGAAACAAACAAACGACGGTTTTGAATACATGTGAGGATAAAATAAACTTTATTTTTATTAAAATAACATACACTCGGTAAAATCGAATTTATTATGTATTTTTTCATTGTTATTAGCAAAGCAGAATAATGTTTGTAGTCTAAAAAATTGGGCTTTTTATCTTTGGTAATATAGAAGTGGGACAAAAGTAAGCCTAAACTAAATCCATTTGATTTGATTTTTAAGTAAAAAGAAATCTTCGTGCGTATTTTCTACTTCATGCAAGCCTACTCGAGGTGAATGGACTTCACATAAAAAACAACTCTACAAAAACAAGTGTCTCATTTCGAAACTTTTTGATGTAGTAGTTACAAAAACGTGTCTTAAAACAAAACGGTTTCACTCTGATGAGACACAAAAGATGTTTCAATGTCTCAAAATTAAACCCAAATGAGACACCTTCTTTCTGGTGAAGGTAATTTGATCTCTGAATGTCTGAAGAAGAGTTTCACAGTACCAAAATATTGTGACATAACCTCAAAATTAAATGCAATATGTCGTTTTGCTGAAACGGCTAAAAATTAAAACGACATTTGACTATATAAACAGATACTAACATGTAAAACTATAATTCATATGCATGTACTTATTTGTCACTTAACCTCGTAATAAAATATAGTATTTCTTACTTTATTGAAGTATTTTGAAAGTAGAAAAACTTGTTACTATCGTATTCAGATTTCTGTTTCATTCAGCGCTTCTATCATTTAAAACGAACTCTTAAAAATTTTATTCTTTTATTCTTTTGACAAAATCCATTTGTCCAAAATCGATTCCTCTTATCGCAAGCGGATTTGTGGTTACATCAGTCTGAATCCTCTGAACACCTCCCGATTTCAGTTAACATACCATGACATCAACTTATTTATTTTATCAAATCGAATTTCCTCTTAACACAAACTGTCTCCGCTTACCTTGAACATGCATTTTTAAGAGTTAGCAGCAAACCATATTATGACATCAAACAGGACACTTTAACAGTGTATGGCCTGACAGACGATACATTATTTTTTCACAGCAGAACGCTCCGGTCTCGAATTTCGCTAGACCCCAGTTTGCTTCCAGATAATCGGTTATTTGGATTCAGAAAATCTGAAATATCGTCGATTGCAGCACTCCCATCAGACGGAAAACGTCGAAACACTATCCTCGGTCCTGTTTGCTTCCCATTGGTCGAGCGGCGCGAAATGAAGTTCGTAGTTTAGAGGCCGGGAGATATATACCCGTATTCCGCGCGGCGCGGAAGGGGTGAAGATGCCTCTCCTTAGATAAAGCGAAGGCCGTGGCGCGAGGGCGGAATCCAATCCCGTAATCGCAAACAACTCTATGGCCTGTGTACATAAGACGCGGGCGGCAATTCCAGTTTTGTTTCCCGGCCTGAGGATGGGGTGGCAAATTTCATCATCATAATTTTCCGGGCCATTAAGCGCGAGGGTCGCGCCGAGGGTGGATCGCTGCGACCCCTTAAAATTAGCTATGCGCGCGGCTCGCAAAAAGTTAGCGTAACTGGAGCAAACCGTTTAGAAAATTGCCGATGAAAATTTCAGGCGCGGATCCGAACGCACACCAGCGATATATACGTTAGGCGGATAAAATTAACTCCCGACGCCCGAACCCCGAGCTGATCTTCGCGTCGCCCATTATTTCATTAGATCTTATCCGGCGCATCGCCCGGCAATCTGGGTCACGCCCGGAATTTGCACTACAATATGCAGGAGCCTTATCTCGCACTTATTTTATATCTGTAAAGCATAAAAGCGCTCCCCGGCGGATTCTTTATCGCGAGCGCGCAGGTACAATTGGAATACGAATTTCCTACAAACGAGTGGCGAGCGGCCCGATCGATTGCGCGGGTGGTATGTCGGGATAATTAAACGCGTGTCTCGGGTATCGGCCGCAATAAATAAGCTTATCAAAATTGGGACTCGCGTACCAATTTATCCGGCCAATTTATTCCGCCGAATATCGCTTCTGCTTTTTACACGCGCGCGTTATCGGCCGACATTGCGGGCTTTCCCGTAAATCGCCCGCAATTTCCGCGCGCAAACGGATCGTGCCATTAGGCCGAAATTTAATAAGAGTATCATCGAGGAATTCGAGCCGACCCCTCGCTCCGGCAAGGATCCTTGGAGGATCCGCTAATATTTGCAGTCGCGCGGCGTGCCGGGCTGCGCCACCCGGGGCATTAATAATATATCATATCGGCTCGAAAAAGCGAACGGCAAATTGAGGTTTCGCGTTTCTCCGCAAACACTCGGGGCGTTTGCCGGCTTTTTGTCCGCCAAAGGGGAATATCGCACGCGGCGACGGCTCGTCATTTTTCGGCCGGGTTCGCGCTTTTTGCGGCATTAATTGTCGGCGGAGATTGATGTCGGATCGGTGGGGACTGGGTGCAGAGCAGTGCTCGTTACGAAGAGCTAATGGCGGCTTAATAACTCGATAAGAGTGCAGGGCTTTTATTGTCTGACAGCTCGGGCATACTTGAAGATCCTCGGGCGGGATTCTAAGGGGGAGAGGGGGGAGGGGAAAAGATTCCGCGCTCCTCGGGGACGAGCTGCTTAGCGGCGGTTTAAAGTAAAGCTTTCGAGAAACGCTCGCGTGACACTTTAGTCGGAAGTGGAAGGACACGTTTCCGTTGTTTTTCGACGGATTTTTTTCGTTTAGATTGGGTGAAGGGTGTTTTCGGGCGGGGACGGCGGAATCGATTGTCCGACGAGGAAAACGGACTTGCGAGAGCGAGGAAATAATCGTTTTTGCTTTTCTGAATGGTTTCTGTTACCACATTTGAGAATGAGGATAGGGTAGGAGTACACTGTAAAAAGACTAAATTTACAGTGCTTTTATAAATATATATACTTGCATATTATGAAGAAACTTGAACACTTTTGCATATGTACAGTATAAAAAAAGACTGTCATTTTACAGGGCTGTTTAAGGATATCTGCTTCAACATTACGCCAGAACTTTTTAAAATATTGAAAATTAAAAAAATTTTTTAAAGTAAAAAAAAAATTGAAAATTTAACGATTTTTTGAAAAATTTCGAAAATTTCATAATTGTTTGAAAAATGCTTTTAATTAAAAAGTTTTGGATAATTTGAAAAATTTAGAACATTTGGAAATTTTTGGAAAGATTTGTAAAAACATTTACTCACAAATTCACAAATTAAAGGCAAAGTTGGTTGACGTGTGTTCTAACCTCAAACGGCATTACGTAGACTTACTGCTGGAAGAAACTGTATTTTTTCAATTTTCATATTTATCATAGATCAATACCTAATTAAATTTTCAGTTTCCAATACAAGTTTCTCGCGTAATATGTTTCGATATTTTGACAAATAATACCCGGAATACATTTGATTTGAGGTTAGAACGGTCTTCACGACATTTACAATGCGCGCTATAACTCGAATTTTAAAGTACTTCTTTTCTACATCCTAGCCCATCATTTTGCTCTATTTTCCTTAAACACGTGTTAGAATGCAAATAAACCTTCCCACCACCACTCCTTTTCTAAGGATTAAGAAGGATTACCCCGCGTTGCATATCGAAATTGCAAGCCTATGTTTTACACGGGAATATAGAAATATGGTCGCGCGCGGGGCAGCGGAATAAGGTTGTCACAGGAGGGCCGGAGACCGATAAATCAACGGGAGTGCTGTTCTGGCTACGTAGATCACGCACTGCAAACAGTGGCCCCTGTTTATTTGTATGCGCCGGCTTGCGGCATTGCGTTTCTTTTTCTTCGCTCAAACGGCCGTCTCGGAAATCTCGCCGAATAAAAATAGCTGTCCGTCGTCTCGATGCATTTTTAAAATGCTTCCACAAACGCCGCGGCTTATTAATTGCCATAATTTAAGCCACTTTAAAAATAATACCCGCCCGTTGCGCCGTTATTATTTATGCGACGTATCGCCGCGGCCCATATTTCTCGCGCACCCAAATTAGAACCGCTCGGCTCCGAAACTCCCCCCGTTCCCCGCCACCCCTCGCAAATCCCGGACTTTTTTCGTCCGCCCGCGAAATTTCCGGTCGCGGAAAGTCACCGATTATGGCACATATATTATCCGGCCGAGTTGCCGCTGCGGCGCAACGACAGTTTAATACGCCTTTAACAAGGAGAGCCGCGGCTTGTATTTCTTGTTCGGCGCGGGACTTTAATATCGGTCCGATGACGGAAGGGCTGTAGAGCCGCGAACGCTCGTCGTTTTGCGCTGACACCGCGACACCGAGTATAGCTCAGCGCCGCCTAGAGAGTAGATCGTCGATCACCATGGCGCGACAGTTCGGTGGCCAAAGCCAAACGCGCGACGACGAGCCGTGGCTAATTGCTGCGCGTAACAAAAAGCGCGCGCGTGTGCGTGCGCCAAGATGTGCGCGTGTTTTTGCGCAAGCGAGTGTGCGTGCGCATACAGCCCTCGTCAAAAGTGTTCGGCTACTGATTACTGGGGTATTTCTGCGGGAGATTTCGGTACAAACGAGTTCGTAATGTTGAGAATTAAATATTACATATTGAAACATTGCGATATTTTCAAATTGTATATTTCAGGGTGGGTATTGTCCCCGTTTTTACGTTTAAGTTAGGCTTAAACGAAATATATATTAACATTTGTGCGAAAAAAATCATCCTCAATCAGGTCTCGATCTCGGGCCTTCGAGTTCCAAAGTCCAGTATGTTAACTGCTAGGCCACGGTGACATATGAGTGCAGCCGTTGTATTTGAAATATCACTCGCGAAGGATCTGTATTACATGAAAAGTCATATTTCCAATACGGTAGTTACAATCAGGTGTTTCCGTGGCCGAGCGGTTAAGATATTGGACTTAGAACTCGGAGGCTCGAGATCGAGTCCTGATCGTGGATGGTTTTTTTCATACAATTTTTATTGTTTATTTCGTTTACACGTAGATTATACGTAAAAACGGTGACAATACCCGGCTTGAAACGTATACCTCACGCATAAAAATATTACATAAAAATGAGCCGTGTTGAATATGTCTTTGTACGACATATAGACATATTTTGTCTTTATATGATTTGCTGCAAGTGGAATTGGAATGCCGCAAATAGAACTCCATATGTGACAAGCGGAATCCACTTGTAGCAAGTGGATTCTATTTGCCGCAATCCAATTTCACGTATCATTTTTTAGAGTGTGGGTGTGTTTTGGATCGAATTAGGAGCAATTAGGAGCAAAATAATCGCTCAAAAGATGAAAATAATGTACGGTCTAGGTAAATCATTTTCGTGTTGTGAATATCAAGTGAGAAAATTAATTTAGTAAAAATTTAGAAAACTTTTAGTCTAGAGTAAAATTATACTGGTAGTTTGATTCAGAGCATACTGAATTTTTGTCTGCATATACATGCGCAGAAAAATATTCTGGTAAATTTTACTGAACTTTTGAGTACTGGATAGACAAATCAAATAAAATGGTAGAAATTGCTCAATTTATATACAGTAGACCCTCGCACAGTGCCGCATCGCACTGTCTCGCACGCTCGCACTGTGTCGCTCCCCCACCACTCACTTCAGCGCTATGACACTCTAAAAAGAAGTGCCCCTTTCCAATACGCTTTTCCAGAAAAGGTACCAAAAATGTTTAAAATGAGATGTTTTCACCAGACTTGTATTAGTTAGGTTAGACACTGTTTAAACATTTTGAAATAATATTCGTTTTTCTGTGTGGAGTTGAGCTATTTCTGTATATTTTCCATAAGCTTTCTCGTTATAATATTCTATCTTATACAAAATATAAGTTATCTAATCTCTTCTTGGTTTAGACGAAATACAAGTCTAAGTGTCTTTGTGGTAACAGATCAGTTTACTATGTTTCAGGAATTTATTATGTAGAAAAAACAGTTAAGTGCCCAGTTAAAAGATACAAAATAAAATAAAAATAAAACACATCTTCATAGATCTATCATAGATCTATCATAGTTATATCTATAAAAGTAACGAGGTAGATATTTTTCAAGTTAAGTTCACCTACGTATTAAATCCTCGATTTGATACGTACAATTCTATGTAAATGAACATATTGATTTAATAATAGGTAGTATAAAATGCACTGAGAAAATAAGTGCCTACGAATTAATTCATAAAATAATGCATTCCTAAAATACTGCAAAATATCATTATCTCGTAAACTCATTCGCCAGGCGAATGCTATACGAAATAATTCGTAGCTACATACGAATGTCTCGCAGTATTAGACGAACATACTGATGTACACATTGATTCATTCCAATTTATTTTCTCACTCAATATGAAGCATTCTTCACAAATCAAGTCTACAACTTCCATTTTTCTCTACCTTCCCTAAAATTTCACCTACAAATTATTTCTCTCACCTCCCCTCTTTTACTACTCAACTTACACCAAACTCTCCTCATCACTTTTCCTCCCAAAACAACGTTTCAAACAAATCGCAAAAACCTCCATCCTGAATGTACGATTTCAAGTTGCACCTTTTCCCGACCTCCAGAATTTCGGCCGAAGTCGTGCGCAGTCGCGAAAAAAGCTTGGTCGCACAAGAAGCGGTGGAATTTGGTCGCTGGTCGTCGACTTTTGACGACGATTGTACTTTGTGCACGCGCGGCCACATGCCATGCGCGTATTTACATGGTCTTCTTGGTGCTCCTGTCGGTGCATCTGTCGACTGGCGTACACAATTTACACCGATGGCTCTTTCCATCCGTGCAAAATCGCGCCGCGCCGTCCTAACGAGACGCAGCTAGTTCCGGCTCGCTGCCGCGTTGATAAGCTCGATAGCGAGCGCGACTTTATTCGGCGCGGTCGCGTCGCCTGTTGGCCGGGTCGCGCGCAGCCGCGGCGCCAATTAAACATTTGTTATGACGGGAAATTCGTTATGTTTTATTACGTCGTAATTATGTTCTCACGTGTTAAGGTAGTTTATTAGACATGCTTTGGTGCAGATTCAAATTGGACGTACGAGGAGGACGTTACGATGATGAGTGGGATATGATGCGCGGGCATATGTTTCGCGCCCCGGAAGATTCATTGATACTGCGCGGAGCATAAGCGCCGTTTATGCGGCGATCCCTTAATTAGAGTGTCCGGGCCAATTTTGTTTGGCTTTATTTCGGAAACGCGTGTATTTTTTTCACGCGGACAAAAACGAGCAGCCAAAAGGCCCAAGCATTTCTTGAGTCACAATTTTGGCCAGTTAGAGAGGCAGAGGTAAGTTTAACTATTCACCGCCTGGTACCTTTATAGGTAATCTAACTAGTACCTAACTAATCTATCACGTCTGCGTTAATTTTTTGACGAATTTGAGTTCCTTTTTTGCGGGTAAACATTTTTTGGTGAAAAACTTTTATGCTGATATGGGGAATTGAACTTGCAATGCTGAAGTACGTGCTGACACACGTACCTCACGCCTCGGATGAATTCTGATTCTGCTTTATGTTTTGAATTAGTTATGTTTTTATATATTGGAGTTCTACATATGAATTGTCACACAAGACAGAAGAAAACTAATCAAAAGAAGCAAATGAGGCTTCTCATAAGTATCTCGCAGTTACAGAGTGAATTGTATAATTCACTCATTAGGGACACTGTCTGGTATTTACCCAGTTTCTACCCATTTTCGTCTAGACAGGTTAGAAAAGTGGACTGGACAACTAGTTACAGCCTTCTCAATGTCTTGTCAAAACAGTTCAAAACTGGTCGTATTTTTACTTGTAGTTCGTCTGCGTTACCACCTCGGCGTGACGACTGCGAGGGATTAGTTCGCGCGATGAAGACAAAGCGTTTTCCGAGCGGCCGAGCCAATAAGGCGCGGCAATTTTGTTTCGCACTGTAAATCATGATTTGGCGTGAAAAATCGAGCGACCGAACGACCGGGGAGTTTCATTTGAATGGCTAATCGCGAGCCGATTGAAATTGCCGTCCTAATCCCGCGATCATTAGACTTGATCAACGTTGACGATCAGTGAGCAGACGTTCCGATCGGGCCGTAATTACGGTTCGTGCGGTTTGGTTCGAAAAACCGCAGAACAAAAACCCCGACATTTTGAGTATCGATACGCGGCTCCGGTATCGAACAAAATTCGATACCGGAGCCGCGATGACAGCGCCGCTCGGCCGAGCTTCCGTCGCGCTCGTTCTTGTTCGACCATTGATCCATCGAGATTTTATTGTCCCGCGTATTGTCGGGGAAACTGTGATCCTGTTTATAACGGAAGAAAGATAGGAGGAACCTGTGTCAACAGAAAGAGACGGCGGGATGGCGCGACGCGATGCATTGGAACTGCGACGGGAAAAAAGGGCGAGCGACTTAATGCACGTAATCTGGAATCGTCATTTCGGCTGGGTCCTTTCAGCCGACATCGGGACAAATTTTACGCAACAGAAAGCCCGAATGGCAGACAGTGGCTGTCGACCGCGAGCTACTTTGGACAAGAAATGTATTACAATTTTGCGTCCGGAGAAAAGCGGTCGCCTAATAATGTAACGTGAGCACGACGGCGAGGGACGTCGCCCGTGTTTAAACACGTCGAGGGGCACTCGCTGCTCGAGTGCGTGCACTTCGCTCGTGGGGCCTTCACTTTATTCACTCGAGTATGTCTGATTCGAAAAACACACGGCGCCGGGGCACACAGCTCCGGGACAGTCGCGTTTGGCAATTATCAAAATCATTGTCATCGGACAACGGGGGTAAACAGACGATGCCAAAGGCAGCCTTTTTCAAAACTATCGAGTTTTCCTGGGCTCACACGGAGAAAAAAGATTGTGTTACTGCAATCAAACGATTTGGCTGAAGCGATTTGACGACAGCGAAATATTTGGTTTTAGCAAACAAGTTTTTCAGATTACAAAACTAACGAAACTAACGAAACTAACAAAACCAAAATAACTAACAAAACTAACGAAACTAACAAAACTAACAAAACTTGTTGGGCGCCAATTTGCGACGTTCCAATTCATGTCGTCTTTGGTTAGGTTAACCGTTTTGGTTATCCTAACCAAACTCCGTGCAAGAATCGTGCGGGATTTGGAGGCAGCGAAATATTTGGTTCTATCAACCAAGTTTTTTAGCGTAGGTTCCCCAAACTAGTTATCAGAACCAAAAAAACTGGTTAACTGCTTTGGATATCCTAACCAAACTCCGTGCAAGAACCCTGCGGAAAAAATGGCCCCGAAAAAGGACGTGCTGCAATTTTAACGCCGCATTATTTCGGGATTAGAAACTGTCTCGAACTCGGGCTCGACTTTATGGGTGGAAAACGAGCGTGTATTCCATACTCGTCCCTGTTTTATACCCCCTAATTTATTACGGCGCGTACACTTGCGCCTCTCCTCACCGTCCAGCGTGCCTCTTCCCAGGAGCATGTTATCTGTTTTTCCGCCCGGCCATTATCTCCATCAGCCCCATAAAAACCCGTCCCAAGAAGAGCGCCGAAATAACGCGTGCCATTGTCCCCGATCGACCGATGCAACTGCCGCAACTAGTTAGCTTGATCCGTAACAGTCGGACTCGCGCGCGTCAATAGTCAAAATAAGTTCGGGCTTCTATGAATGGCCCGACCAGTTCTCGGTCAGCGGGAATGCAAATGTCGCGCAACATGGCTGCACGGCGAGATTTTCATCCCTCGGCATGCGTGTCCGTTGATGCGCTCGTTAGCATATCGCGGCCGATACCAGTCGAGGCAAGGGTTCAAATCCTCCTCGGCCAATAACAATCCATCGTGAGTTGTCACCCAGGCTGCTCCCTGCTCGACCCTACTCCCGCAGACCCGGCATTATAATTGAGTGTATGGCATTTTCGAGCCTCCCGCCCCACCTGGCATCTACCTACATCTAACCCACTTACGCGCCGTTTATTTGTCCATCCAATCGTCGGACAGCTCAAAGCCCTGCCGACCTCCTGCGCCATTTTTCCCCGTTTCGCGTTTCCATCGCCATGTTCTTGGGCCGCGTCTCGTGTTACGGAAATCTGCCCCGAAGCGGCCCGCTAATAAGCGGTGTCGCGTTACGACCGACCCCGCCGATCGAAACCGCGTCTTTCTCGAAACCGCACTTGTATCGGCCCGCCATTATGATCGCTGCGGATCGGAAAATGGACTCGCGACCGTCAAACGCACCGAAATAAATTTTTGTAACTGTTTCTAGAATTTTGTGTAAGCTAGACAAATGTGACAAAATGAGTTTTTCTCTCATTACTAAAGTTTTCGTAACTGTTACCAAACATTTTGGATAATTTTGGTTAATTTGGATAAATTTGGATAAATCATTCCGGAAGTTTTGATAGGAATTATAATTACAAAAACTTTAGAAGTAGAAATAAATCTCTGAAAAACTGTAAAAAAGCTCTGAAAAACTCTGAAAATCTTTGAAAAATTCTGAAAAAGTCTGAAAAAGTCTCAGAATTGGAACGGTCAGACGTTTTCAAAGATTTTCAAAGATTTTCAGAGTTTTTCAGAGATTTTCAGAGATTTGAAAGTCTCTGCAAATCTACCCTTTCTACAAGGGTAATGAAGGGAAAATGCATTTTGTCAAATTTTTCCCAATAAATTTCTCTCGGTGCGTTTTACGTTTATTAAAAACGAGGCTTCGTCGGGAACTGCTGACTGGAAAGCGAACCGGCGGATTTTCCAGCACAATCTGTTGAGTTATTATAGCCGCCGACGTATTTTTATCGGACAATTTTTCCAGTAATCAATACCCCGGGAGCTATATTCTTTGTTGCCTTTTTTCAGTTCGCCATTCTGAATAATCGAACGCGGTCTGTTTTTGATCAAACCGCGCTTGTTATATTTCGATAAGACGCGACGTCGCTCCCGACGGCCCGGCTTTGTTTGTATATGTGTTTGCAATTTTGAACGGGATCAATACATTGCAAATAGAGCGCTGAAATATTTAAAACACGCCGCGCGTTAACTATGCATGTTATTACATCGCATTGTTAAATAAGAAAGCATATTTGCACGGCCGCGATTCACCCGGGCATCGGCGAACCGTGAATTATTGACGGCGCGCGAGATAACGGACGCGAGTTATTGGAAATACGAATGCCCGGCGAGTTATGGCCGATGAATTATTATCGGCGGCCGCAATTTCGATCGGGCGATATTTCGACAAAGCCGCGCTTTAATATCGATAACGATCGATCGGCTTTGTGCAGGAAACGACGACCGATATGACTTGTGAATGGGTTTTCAAAAGTTGTCAAAGAACCGGAGCGGTTCGTGTTTTCGGGCGTTACCGAGCTGTCTATAAATCGACTCTTTTTTCGGTTTCATCTCGCGGGAAGGGAGGATTTCGACCGCTTTCGGATGTGAATGGACCGATTGAATGGGCGGCCGCGTTGACGAGAAAATAGATGAACCATTTTTCCGTTCCAATGCCGAATTACGGTTTTTTCCAGAATCAGTTTTTGCATTGAATCGCTTTTTTATACCACATCGCAACTGAATTAAACGTTGAATATTGACAGGCGAACTTAAAAATTCAGCCGCTTCTTTCGTGGGCGCCGCGCAATAATAAAAATTCAAACATTTGCAGTCCGAAAAACTGATCACCATCAATGTAAATTACGATAATACTCCTGTTGCCACATTGACCCCTCACTTATGCAAAGCAGCGATAAAAAGGCCTTATGCATATGAGGGTTAATTAATTCATTATCGTGATGAGAATTTCGATGAGAAAAACTTATGAAGTGCCGTCATAGAAACGGAAAAACGGCCGTAACAAATGAACCCGCACGTCGCCGCTTTTGTCGAAGTGCCCTTCGAATTTGGAAAGCGCAATGCATACTAAGCGGCGCTCGTTACAAAAAGCGGACGCATCGGGGACCGCGCAATTAACGAAACCATAAACGCCGTCAATAAAAATCGACGCGGTCGCCGTTTTGCGGGAGAATTTTATTGAGTTATTTCCGCCAATGCGTATAATAATCAGGCACATTTTAATGCGTTGACAATGTATTCAACGAACGTACGGCAGATAAGAACATACGGTGACCGGAACTCGAGTAGATAATTAAAGCGCGTGAGAACGATAAAGGCATGTTAAGTCGAATAGAAGGGTATTGTGTCTCGGCTTTCATATTTATCCAAAGACTGATGCATTATGCAAAGTGCGCCTATCTATAATATAAATTATTTGTATAAACATGATACCCCGATATGCATATTAGCAGTCCCCATTTCTGACTTAATCTAGCGACTGGTTTTGTGGAAACTCATGAACGCGCCGAGGCTGATGTCCTTCTTTCATTTGCCATCAATTGCGTATCAAGGATTCCGAAATTGACGATTAAAAATAAATGAACCGGCGACCCTCCTCGACGCGTGCCTCGAAATTTTGACGAAAATACACGTCCCGTTTACTTAATCACAATCGTTTCCACGATTAAACTAATTTATGACGCCAATTCACCAAAAGCGACAAATTAGTAACGAGTATGACACTTGTGAGAAAAAGGAGATATAAATATCGACTCGCCCTTGGACGAATCGTTTTCATCTCGAAAAGTGCGCGTTGGTAATTTACAAGAACGGCCCGAGCCTTGGCGTCGCTTTTTATAGAAAATATGATCATTTTTTTACTCACGCCGAGGCTTATAGGGAAGCCCGTTTTATGGGACTTACGGACAACTGTGAAAAAGAATAACGACGCTCGAGTGTGCGTTTAGTAATAGAACTTCTGTCATTGTCACCTGCGCGTGATTGAATTATTGGGAACACGGGTTCTTAATTGCTGCGGAATTGTGGCTGATTGAATTGTACTCTTTTTCAGGGTCATCCAACGCTGAGTCAGATTTTCCTTGCTTCCCTTTCCACCGATCGCGCTGTTCGGAAAACGCGAAACAACACACTCAGGCAAATGGATCGTAAGGGGTACTATTTGTATCGTTAATCCAAAAGTCTTGTTTCGTAACATCAGCTACTACTGGATCGTAACCATTCAATAAAGTAGATTTTATATGGATGGGATAGAAAGAGAAGGAAAATTTGGAGGTTCTGAAAAACAAATAATTTGTACTGTATCAACCGTCCCTGAAAGACAAATATTTTAAAGTATAAACACAGTATAAACTTGGTTCCACAATGGTTTCCAACGTCACCTTCCATTTATGGTTTGGGAATGTTGGAAACCATTGTGGAACCAGGCTTGGTTCAAGTATCCATCCACTCTTCCTAGGAAGGTTCCATAATTGGAATTCCTAGATGTGGAAGGTGCGCATCAAAATCGCATGTATCGAAATGAATAACAAATGTAGATGGCATGGAACACGCCGCAGTGGCGTAATGCTTGCGATAAAAATCGTTCGAGGACAAAACACGCGTTTATCTGGTCTCCCGTGCATTATCGCGTAAAATCAGAGTAACAGATCGGGCATCCTAATCGCGAAACTACCCGCACCTGGTCTGCCCCGGGGTGTGCACGTTGCACTGCGAGCGCCACGGGGTGGGCACGGGGGAAAAGATAAAAAAGGAGAGACACGGCGGCGGAAAAAAATAATCGAGATGCCAATCTCGCGCTGAGTCGAAGGGGAACTATGTGCTAATGTGATCCCGTTTAGTCAAGTCAGCCGGAAAACGGGACAGCCGTCGCGGCGGTCTCACTTTTGCCTGCGTCCACGTTGCATTTTTCCTTTCTACTTTGTCGCGCCGCTGCGACGAGCTTCCGCGATTCACATGTTTGTCCCCGGGCGTAGCGCTGTTTTGATCGGCGTCAACTAATCGTGACGAGGGTTTTTGCCTACTTAAAAATGAATTATGGTCGCACGGGAGATGAGAGGACACATTGTACGTTTCCATTCAGAGGCGGCTATTTACATGCGTATAATATTAAAAGCAAATTTCGGGAGATGGGGTCGGCGATCGAGGTGGGATTTGGGATGTTTCGTTTGCGATGATACGCTGGAGGGACGATTGTTCGTTGTTTGCTTGAAATAAAAATGTCCGTTTGCCGCTGGACTAGTCATGCAAGTTGGCGCGGGCGAATGAAATTAAGTTGTCACGGAACGTGATACGCCTTTTTCTGCATAATTTTAATCGATTTCACTAACTTTCATTAAGCGACGCGTCGTCGTTCTTTTTCACGAACTGCGTGAAATGTGCCGATCGTCATATTTTATTTGCGGCACTTCTTGTAGTTCCACATTTCGCGCGCCGGATCGAAGTGAGTGAAATGTTAAGATTACTCAGTCGCGGTAATGGCGATCGATGTTACTAATTGACGAAATAACTTTATATGAGGGACTGCGGACTGAAATTCGTTTTAGAGTTATCCGCGTTATCCGAGTTTGTGTTTCATTTAAAAGACAAAGTAATAATGTATTATTAACAGTTTTATTAAAGTGTTATTCCATTAAATTGCAGGCTAATTTTCAAACATCTGATAATTTTCCCGCCGCATTTTCCGCCTCGTACATCAAGCACGCTACGAATGTAGATCTTAAAATAACGCCCGAACGGCGCAATAAATTTCGAAGATTGCTGATTACAAAAATATGCACCTTGAACATGAAACCAACACGGCTAGGAAAAACAATTATCCCATAATGATCTCATCATCATTATTCGGTTGTTATACATATTTGTTACACGAACAAAAAATTAGTAAAACTGAGGGATTTTTTTAAGTTAGGGGGACATATCAAAATTTGTAGACGTAATATGTTGGAATTACATATTAGTATATGTCAGATTTAACTATAAATATACACATTTTTTGAGGTACATTGATGGCTGTAAGGGGGTCAAAATTGTGACAGAAATAATTTTGAGATATTAAAAACATCGTTAAACTATTTGCGTTAGATTTTTTAGCTTATTTGAACTTCAGATTAACGGATTCTAACAATTTTACATTGAAAATTCTTATTAAAAACTCGATTAATTCCAGTTAAGTCGTATTGAAAATCTTATTGAGATGAATAGGAATGAATCAGAACATTGTTCATCGCTATTACAAATGTTTGTAAATTTCTAATTTTGGTATATTAAATTCAATTAAGATACATTTATATTAAGTTTAATACATAGTTTTGTAAAATATACCTATATCAAAATTAATATAATATTTAATAATCGTGTATTAAATACGTTTGGAAACAGGAATCCAAATAGTATCTTTATATTGTGGATCTTTATTTTCATTTTGAATTTTGAGTTTTGACATAAAATCTGTCTCCTAGTAGGTCTAACAATTTTATTTGAAGTAACAGGTATTCGAATATTGGAATTTTGTGAAAAGTGCATCGCAGTGCATTCGAAGTGCCAATAATTCGAACTTCAGATTATTAGAAATGCGAATTCTTTTATTTTCGAATTTCCCGAAGTTTGAATATTTCGAGTTTCAGAATTGTTCAAAGTTTAGAATTTTTCTTTACCGATATTGTTATATGATTGCATTTGATTTAAAGTCTGTAATATATTAAATGAAGGATTATTACATCATACAAATATCGAAACTTGTAAAAAGTCAGAAATTCGGAATGTTTGACTACTGAAAAGTTAAAAAAGTAAATTTAAAGATTATAATGGGTAAAAATTATTTCAGTTACAGCTTCATATTACTGTATATGTGAAGTTTCAAATGCCTTAATAGTGAGTATTTTCATTACAATTATTATAATGAAAGAAAACATTCCATATAAATGTTTATAAAAAAGTGAGACATAAATTGGTAAATAATTCTGGAATCACCCATATATGTAAAACTAACATATTCACATTACACACCGACACACTAAATACCATATTTTGACACATTACATTGCTTTTTTCCGGTGAACATCGAGAAAATTAAGTCTACCAAAGTCACTGCATGTAACCCCTGCGAAAATTGTAAATCAAAAATATAAATAAGTAACAGATATATGACCTTTTCATATATACGTCACAGTTGTTCACATTTTTATCACACATATTCTACACTTTATTTCAAAATTTAATAACCTTTTTTCTCCGCCTAATGACACTCTCCCCGAGCGATCCATGAATGAAAAACCGGCGATCAGTGAATGAAACTGGCCGCGCGTCGGTGGCCCGAAAATCGTGATCCCAAAATAATGAATTTGCTCGCGCGCGTCGGAAAAACGTCGCGCAAAAAGTCTATCATCGGTCGCTGAGGCAATAATAATAGATGGCCGTGTATTTAAGGAGCCTTTAATTTGGTCCGGACGGTTGCCCCGCACACGCGCATGTGTCACCCGTAAGCGACGCAAAAGGATCATAACGCAAGCGAATTGGAATAACAAAACGCGTAGATGAGCCTGGCTGGCGAGCGACCGGTGGGGAAGAGTCCCCCATTAGCCGCTCATCAGCCTCCAGGCGTTGTCGTGGCCGTGTTGTTGCAGTCGTTGTTGCGGCCGTGTATATCCGCGCGGCTATTGTTGGATTGTCATTATTTTGCGATTCCGCTCCCAGCCGGATCACTGTGCGCCCGACCGGAAACATTTGGACATATTGCAAGGCGCATTGTGCGCTATTTTTGCTAAGCAAACGCCACGCTTGATAACTGCACGAAAAAGCCGTGCGAATCGCAAAACCGAATTAACGGAGGATCGATAATTGCGCCATTCCCACAGAAAACGCGTTTTTCCCTGTTTTCGGCTTTTTTGCCGCGCGCTTTTTGTCAATCTTGATACCTTTATTGAGTCGGCCCGTGTCGCGCAGATCATCCTGGTTTTGTCATTTCGCGTTTCCGCGTTCGTGTTTTCTGCCGGTCTTTTCTCTTTCGTTTTTCATCAGACCCTCGTTTTGTATGTTTTGCGCGAACCAATATACGTGTATTACGAGTAATAGTAGTCATTTAGCGCGCGTTTCGTTCCGTCGCGCGCGAAATGGGTTCGCGCGATGACATTTTTCACAATTCCGCGATTCCCCGCGAAATTGGCCATGAAATGATTTTCGGCATCCCCGGCAATTTCTCGCGCAAAAATCGCGATCGGGGAGATTTGTCTGCATGCGCGATTTCGAAAATGGCGATGCAGTTTTTCGAGGCGGCTCTTTTATTAATAACCTTGCAGAAACAGATGGCTATACGATCCCGGGAATTAATCTTTTTACGGCACAATTTCCGTTGTTGGCACCACGACATTGTTAATAGAATAATTACGCTGTAAAATAATTTTGCCGCGAATTTTCAATGAACGATTGCGGTCATAAATGGCCGGCTTCATAAATCTTAATGCTTGGTATTAAAAAATGACGATTGTTGCCAAGCGTGGTTAATGAATGAAAGCGAAGTGTTCGAGGGAAAATATTTCCGCTGGTCGTTTAGTTTCCTTTTATAATTCAAAGGATTTAGTAGAAGAAGTGCATAAATCGAATTTGTATCAATTAGCGGTAACGAGGTTTTAATTATTTATATCAAAAAGTGCGCTGAGAAAGTTGCAAAGACGGTCGAAGAAAAAAAGCAGCGCGCGGGAAAAAGGTCGAGCGGGATTTCCGAAGGCGGCCGTGCCGGACTTGCGGGATTTGTTGATTAACGCGATAATTGTGAGAGAAAGGCGGACTTGTAAAAGCGATTCTTCGGTTCTATAATAACGTGATTGCGGTAATAAATATACACGGATTTTTTGAAATCTTAATAGCCGCGTTCATATAAAAATTTATTTCCTGGGCTGCCTTTGCGAGGCATTTGACTGTAACATTTCGGCGAACAACTGCAACGTCTGGCAACGCGCTCCGATTGTAAAATCATAAAGATATTTCATGTGTATCAAAGCATGCTCCGCTTTATTTCTTATAGTTGCGCGATTTCAGTTCCAAACTCGTGTGCCTTTTTTCGTAATTAAAATAATCACTCCGGGCTCGCGTTCCGCTCAAATCAAATGGATTAGTTTAATTTAATTAAGGCCGACTATCGGGCATGAGAAGTGTCTGAGCGTCGATTGTGTCGTGGAAAAGAAACTTGGCGTGTCGTTTAGAAATTCGACCGTCCGGAGAAATATTTTACGAGCCACGGTGTCGCATATTTATGGATCTTAATATTCATAAATTTGCCGCTGTTTTCTTATTCCTTCCCTTTTCGGCTTAATTATTCCGACAGCCTCGTGCGATTAGATCTAATTTTGGTAGTCTAATGATTTGTGCGCATAGATTATTTTGTAATTAAACTAAGTTGAACGTAATTTATGTCGCGCGTTGAATTCGGCTAAATTTAGTGTTTCGATTTCGAGGTTGGGTCGTTGAAACGAAAAAAAACACGCCGCTTGGAATTGTACTTCGAGTGTTCCGGAAGGCATTCTCCTCCGCCGTCTCCTCGGGACGTGAATTCTCAATGAATATTTCCAGACTGTAATTACTCTTCCGAAAGCCGACACCCGAAAGCCCGAAACCATCAAACGACAACTTCGCAGCAAAAGAATAATCTGATAAGACCGGCGGCAAACAGGCGCAATCGCGTTAATATAAAGTCGCGGGGCGGTGGGATGGCAATAAGCGCGCGCCAAAGTTGCCCGGGGTTGGCTGGTTATTAAGCAAATACGCCTCGCGGTGTAACCCTTTCGCGCCTGCCGAATAATGCGGAGCATCCCTTGGGCTTTTGATGTGTCGCCGCATGGACGCACATTTCGACGCGCCCGGCCAATTTGAGTTTTGCCCCGGTCCCCGCCCTTCATCTTCCGCCGCTTATGTCGCGCTCTTTGTCTTCTCGCGCGTCATAATCGGCGTCCCTTCGGCTGACCTTCCCTGTAATTTCAAATCGCACGGCGGCGAATCGAACGCGCTCGCATTTTTCGTGGGGTCACAAAGTACCCCGGGCCAGGGCAAATACACGTCGTTCTGGATCGTGCGAAAAAGAGACCGCTCGCAAACGTAATTATTCCTGCACGATCGGCCGGCTGTCCTCCTTTGTGTGGAATTAGCAGAGGGGACAGTCAGGTTTTAATTTGACTTCGGGCGTCTTTGTCGCGGATCGAAAAAATGTCCAAAAAGCCCTGGGCCGTTTATGTCTCAAAGCTCGAGGTATGCTTCATCTGAATTTTGATGTTCGCGAAACGCCAGATCGCAAGTCACGCTGCGCCAGAACATACCTTACAGAAAAATACTACAGACAATTTTAAAATTGCTATAAAAAATAAGAGGTTATTCCAGAAGATTCAGAAGTTACTTTAGGGGTGTTCTTTTGCAGGGGTGTTCTAACTGCAAAATATTTAACCACCGCGTTGGTAGTTGCTATAAAAACTTGCAGGACAAAAAGGAGCTAGAAGACAAGACTTTTCTTCTAGTTCCTTGTAGTATTTTTCGTTAAGGGATCGCGATTTCTGAAAGCCGAGTCCTATGATTAATCACAGCCCGGCATCGCGACGCTCTGTTTCCGCTTGTTTCGGCGTTTCCCGAGCGCGTTTCTGCCTATTGTCTGCGGCAAACGAAGCGGCCGTCCCAAGACGGTGGATATTCATGAATTTATGCGCGGAAGGTGCGTCCATAGTCGCGCCGTGTATTAATGTCCAGGACATTGAAAATATCTTCATTTGGCCGGTAGCCAATTGGGCCTCTGCCCTTCACCCATGCCAATGAACGCCGCACCAAATTGGCTTCCCTGTCAGTACCGCGTAACACCCCGTGAAACGCAGATTTTCGTGCTCATTAATCTGCCATTTCTTTCGTAAAAATTGAGGTAGTGTTGAGATGAGGGGTCTAATCAGGATGTCTAATCAGGATCTGACTAGGTGTCGGACATCAGACATCAGACCTTGATAAGAATGTAACCCTAGGCGTTGATAAGGATATGATCAGGAAACCTTAACCGACAGTACTTTGTCGATTTAGACGAGAATTGAACACCTGATGCTCAATTCGAAGTCTGATTCAGTTACCTCTGAGCTATTGCATCGATTCAGATATGAGGACTTCTGATGTGTATAGCCTTCTCAATTTATATACCTCTACTATTCTGATATGGCTTGCCTGATCAAGGACTGATCAAGTTGTGATCAAGCAAGCCATATCATACGTGTAGATTAGCTGATAAGGGGCATCTAAGGAATCCTATTCATGGCCTGATCAATAATCCCTGATGAGCCAGTATCGCCAACCGTAACATTCAACTCAATTCCTCATCAGAATGCCTCACTTAGTATTCTGATGAGGAATTGAGGCCTGAGATGATTCTCATCACGTTATCCCCTGATTTCGTTTGCCATTCTTTTTCCTGATAAGGCCCACAGGTCAGATGTGGCAATATCACCCCTTCTACTACGGTTTTTCCCGTACCACCGCGATCCGTCATCCAAACAACCGCAACTTCTCCACAACGGCATTCCCGGCTCCGATCTCGCGTTCCTTTCCACGTATGACAATAATTGTGGCGGGGTTTTATCCAGACCGAATCTGCCCGACTATAATGCGCCGTGTAAGTGGATATGCCTGGGACTATGTGCGTCGCGTTATACTTTTCAAAACGTACTTCTGCCCAATATGCAGGGTTGCTCATTCGTCTTCCATTATTCCCGCTTTTTTGGAAGGAAAGCGGCGGCCGGCACTGAAGTCCGGTCGCGGAATGACGGGCCGTTAAAAATCACTGAAATTAAAAAAAAAACAAAAAAAAACAAAAAAAAAAACGCACGGGGAAAAGGGGAGAAAATGTATGGCATAACTTGGCCCGAGCCTTTCTTTGCGTCGCGTCTTCGTCGGACAATGCGAAACAAGGACAGCGGCAGAAGGTCCGCCGCGAAATATCCCGTATGTCATTGCGTCGCATCGGCCGCGGCTTTGCGTAATTGTGCGTCGCGTTTTTCCGCGAAACGCTCGGATTCCCGCGATGGCAAGGGATCGTTTACACGCGAGCGACATGACGACGAATGGTCATGGTCTATGGCGAACGATCAGCGAGCAGTTTCTACAAAGTACCGAGCGGGTTCGACCGAACCGCTAATTGGGCGGAGCGGCACGCCGCGTAACAGAAAGAGCTCGGTAATTTGTTGCCAATTTCAACGTTGATGCTTTTGCTCTGACGATTTATTGATGGCCGCGCGCTGGCTAAGGGAACCCCGCGATAAGAACCGCGCGGTCAAAGAAACTTGACGGAGGAGTTCCTTATTTATCAGCGACTGGCGGCGAGCTGCGATCCGCCTGTCAAATTTTTGAGAAGTTAGAGTTGTACGGTGCTTCGCAGGAATTTCAGAGGGGATTCCGGGGTGAGGGTTGGATTTGGGCTGGAATTAGTGAGGCGATTAAAATGTCAAGGGAATACGTTCAGATGAGGAGTGAATGTTTGTAGATGTTGGTTGTAGAGAAAAAGTGAAGTAAGCGTTATTTACGTGTTGGGATGAAGAAAATGGTTGGAGAAAACCAGACTTGGTTTGGATCCAAATCACTTTATTGCTGATTTAGTTGAAACAATTGAAGATTTGAGTCATGGACTTGGGGAATAAAGTATTGTGGGTGAGTTAATCCAACTTTCAGTTTGTTAGAATGTGTTCGATTTTGATAGGCTGAGGGAGAAAATTACTAGTATAGGTCTTTCCGGGTTTACAGTGGACATGGCGATTAGTTTTTTGTGATAGTACATTCAGTAGAACGACGATTAATCATTGTAATGTGTCCCTGAAATATTATATTTATGTTGAGGTGTGAGTTAATTTTGGTGATTTTCTTCAAATTCAACCATGGACCAAATGTTCATATATAGTAAGAGTTTTAATGTAATTTATAATATAACTTTAATAGCCATAAGTATGATGTCTATCAAATTAATTGAGCAATATAGCCTTAACATAACTTAACAAACCATTTGAGTTAAGAATCATCTGCTCACGAGACCAGCAACATCCTTTACTTTGTATAAAGTATCTGATGGTTATTTATCAGTTTTTAGCGTAAGGAATTTTTTCACTATGATTATCTGAATTCTCAAGCATGACTAACATATAAACACAAAGAAATTACAACCGAAGATTCATTGTTATAACAACAAAACACATTCCGTGACTTCAATTACAATAATTAATACAAGTAGAATAAATTCAGTAACTTTAAAAAACATATATTTTGTTCCGACAGCTAAATTTATTATCTTCATCACTTTTCACAAAACATAACTAAACAATGATGTGAATGCAACAAATTGTGCACGGTAATTCCATTTTTGGTCGTGTGGATCGTCTGAATGACGCAGGTAACTGAAATGTTTGACGGTCCCAACCAGAAATTTGGTTCACAACAACGAAATCGTTTCGCCCGAAACATTTAGTTCCAGTTAATAAATCTTTCTTCCCCGTACCCGAAGTAAAGAAAACTATGGCAAAAGATTCGACAGGTGAAAACACATCGTTTAAAACCATTCGAATGCCACAAAACACGCGTTGCACAAAGCCGGCGCTTTTCGGGAACCCGCTCCCCTTCGTCGGCGTTTGCCCGCAAAAAATTAATAATTGTTCAAGACGCCGTAACTTCCTTCGGGGTAATGGCGGGGAATATTTGTATAACGAAGCCGTGCGATTGTATGCGCGCGCGAGCAAAAACGGCCGCGCTTCTACGACCCGCTAATCATTTGGCTCGTTATAATTGTAATACGCGCGATTATAAAGCAAATTATTGCCCGACCCGCAACATAATTGCTTGAATTATCGCGTGTTGGCCGGCGCGCGGATCGTTTGTATTTTTCCGCGCTTTACAGCGAATCAATTTACCGCCGCCACCGGGCCTTTTTTGCGCCGCGATTAACGACATTAGCGTTTCCACCTGCATTGTTCGGCTTTCACGAGCGAAACGCGCGCGAGCGGTCATATTTATTCCGTGAGAAAGTCGGACGTTTCCGACCGATTTTTGACGATATCATTTCGCGCGAGCGGCATCCCGGGGGCCCTTCGGACTGGCTTTTTCGTCGCGCAAAACATCGGGGCATTCCTTCGCGGAAGAGGGAAGCCTGCCAATTATTGACAGAGCGACGAAGGCGGCTTTAATGCAATCCATCCCCCCTATCGCGCTTAATATCCGCTTTTTTCGCCGGTCATAACAGTTTTGCTCCTCGGAACATCGGGCTCCCACGAACGCCGTCCTACGACTCATGTTGAAAGACGTTTTATAGGCCTTGCGGGGGAGGCGCGTCCCAATTCGATCAATGGAACAACGTTCTTGTTGAGACAAGGCTTCGTGAGAAATAATCAATTTTTGAAAAACGAAAAAAATGTTTCCAAGACTTTGTCAGAGTAGTGGGTAAAGGAACAAGTTGTTTCATTTTTAAGATCCTATGAGTGTTGACATCTTTTTTATTAAGTATCTTGAGAGTTTTATTATTTTATAATAATTACCAATGTATGATAATTTATGGAGTTTTATGTTAAGAATTTTAATTAGATAATTATGTAATAATTGAAGAAAAGTATTAATACAATTTACTCATTCAGAGGAATCTTTTTGAAATAAAGGTTCCAATTTTTCTGTAATACAGACATAAAAATATGTTTTGGTGAGTATGTAATGTTAATATGGCAGTTTTACAAATATAAAACATGTTGAAATTAGAGTGACAGATTTTATTTCAAAATTCGAAACATTTTATGTTTTGATTGAAATCTATATCAAATCAGAATTAATGGTTTTCACCGGAAAAAAACATATGTTAAACTAATATATAAAAATACGTTGGAACCAATAAGTTTTAATTGGAACCACAAATTTTAATTAAAAAAATTCCTTTAAATTAAGTTTTTCCTTTTTTAAAAAAAGTTAAAAAAAGTAATTCCGATAACATTTTCAACCTTTTAACCATCAAAAAATGCCAACCAATATTTTCATTTGTTAACCTTAGTCGAAAAATCTGTCATTCCGATATTTTTGTTGGTCTAACAGATTTTTTTCTGGTGTTGTAGAACGGGATTTTTTGATATTTTTTTCAAAAACATCAATTCGAAGTTCAAATAAGTTAAAAAATCCGACGCAAATAGTTTAACGATGTTTTTAACGTCTCTAAATTATTTCAGTGGCAATTTTTACCTTCTTGTTACCATCAACTTATATCAGTAGATTTGTTTATATATCTGAAAGATACCAATAAGTAACTCATTGTAACATAACATACCAATAAGTAACACATTGTAGCGACAGATTTCGATATGTTAACCTAACTCGAAAATCTGTCAGTTCTGGAAATTTTTTGTTCATATACGATATTTTTTCCGGTATAGATTCATTCATTTAATTTTTTATTTTAATTTTCCTATCAATTGCAAAAACATTTCTCTGACTTTCGTTGGGTTGCGAGTTTTAAAATCGCAAAATTGCGTCCTCGGTGAAAAACTAATAAATCGAAACGTTCCATCGGAGCCACGTCCTCAATAACGTCTCGATATTTGATGAAATGCGCCGCGTGTTTGTGGCTGTCACGTAACCAGCAACATTCTCAGCCACTTCGTCGGAACAATGCTCGTGATCACTCGTATCGCATAATAGAAATATGAAAGAAACTCGGCAGCCGGCGTGTAATCGCGGCGATTTGCATAACGCACGAGCGGATTGCAATAAATCACATTTATCGTTTCCTCGTAATCGTCGCACATTTTTTTCAATCGTGCCGCTTATAATTTATATTTTCCATTAATCGCGGCCGAGCATAATTTATCGTAACGTGGGAAGACCGTGCGGAAGATGAGGACTCAATTATTGCGTTAGACTGTGGGCTTGTGAATTATGATTTATTTCGCCGCTAATGAAGCGGACAATTGACTGCATTAATCAAATCAGCGATTGAACATGAATGAGAATTGCTGTTGCACTTTATTGCAGCCGCGAAATGGTCTAAACTTGTCAGTTTCGTTAGTTTTGTTAATTTCATTCATTTCTTTAGTTTCGTTACTTTTCTTAGTTTCGTTAGTTTTGTTATTTTTGTTAGTTTTTGTATTTTCGTTAGTTTTTTTTAGTTTTCTTAGTTTCATTAGTTTTGTTAGTTTTGTTAGTTTTTTTTATTTTTGGTAAAAAATACGTCCTTTTCTGGGCGTATTTTTGTCTAATTTTTTCGCAAAAAATTCATTTGGCCGAACAAACAGCGACGTAACGATTGCTCGTTGAGCGCGATGCAAATAGTTGCCCATCGAAAAAACGGAGACAATGTATAATAGGTTGGTTTTATGACCGATGCAGCATGCGCGATGGAACACCCACGCGTTCACGGGTCGAAATATTCGAACTCGCGCGGAAAGAGCAGGAACGCAGCGAACCTTTTTTGCCCGATTCCGCCCTTTTTCGTGCGCGCGACTTGGCATTTTATGCCCCCCGTTCCCCCGGACATTCTCGCTGTTTTGCCTTTTCTTGCGGCCCGTAAATATGTCATTTCACTTGGCCCAAAACCCGCGCGCATGAGAAACGTCAGCGCACGACGATTTTCTCGATAAAACAAATAATATACAGGCGCGCGCCGCGATCAGATAATCCGTTTCGCGCACGCATGAAGTCGCCGCGCCGCCGGCTACTAAATTGTCCGCGTTATACAATTAGCTTCATATTTTATTCATACAGTAAAACTTATGAATTTATTTTGAAGGAAGTGCGCGGATTATATATTCGCCGGTGTGCAAATCAAACTGGCAATGTAATCGCGCGCTACGATTCCGCCAAGTGGTTGTGTAACGCTCGGTCGGACGCGAATTTTAATTGATTGCTCGGAAAAGTCGCGAAATTTCGGCGCGCGGAGAAAATCGACGCAATTGAGAAAAGCGTTTTCGCGATCGAAAAAGCGATCGGCGCTCCATAAGCGTGAAGTTTCGAGAAAATAAGGAAATGCTTATTGCGTAACTGCAGCTCTGAAAACGAGACAACGAGCGGGAACTGAGGGACATTTTTGCGCAATTTTTCGGAGTGCGTTTTATGATAAATCGCACGCTTCGCTCAACGTCATGTATATTTAGCCATGGCACGCAATAGTGCCGGTTTCATACCGCCAATAAGATATTCATTTAGAAAAACAGCGTCTAGTTGGCTCACAGTCAAGCGGGCATTGTTCTTAATGCGATTCTCCATAAATTTAACTTAGTCGCGGCCGCGTTTTGATCGGCCAGATGCGTATACCAATAACAATAGCGGGACAACAAATATGTCGTTTCGCGAACCTCGCGAGCGCCACCTAAATAAGATACGCAATCGAACGTAGCGCGCGACTAATGTTATAGATATCGGCAGGTGATTTACTTTCATACTTTTGCGCAGCTGAGACAAGCGAATGCAATTAAAGCGCTGTTTCGACAAGTGCACTATTTCTCTGCGTCGAAGAACATTGTTTCGGCGAAAAATTTTTCTTCAAGTAAAAAGCTTTTATTCTGGAATGAAGTGCAGAAAAGAGTCCCTGCGTGACAAAATGCAGGGACATTTTTATTCGTCGCGTTTTCTGCGCGAGCTAAAAATGTTGAATGAAATTGTGGAGTGAATTAGACAGCCCGGATTTAAACTATATTGAAATGACATTTTATGCAAAAGATATGACCTATTGAATCGTTACTCTTGAAATACATAGGGGACTAAAATAAACCTCACTTAGCAATTGAAATGGTAAAAATGTATTCGCTTAATATAAAACAGCCATTGGCACACATTTGCCTTCCAACATATTTATTTAATCGCTTGATATTCAGGATGCATTATGTCAAAGTTTCGACGCGGCGAATTTCTTGTTCCCGACGATTCACCTTGTATTATTTTCCAGAACTAATGATTAACACGCAGCATTAGCCGGTAAACAAATAAATTATAAAAAGATTGATTGAGGCATATGAAGCGGCAAAACAATGATTTTTATCGATCAATTGGCTGGCCGTTCCATTTGAATTGAATATTCATGACGAGTAACGTTACAAAAGGCACGCACATATTATAATAAAACACTATTAAAGCCGCAGCAAAAACGCTCGATGGAAATTTTATGGAAAACTTCAGCAATTTACGAGTCTACGACTGAATTTAAGACCCGCAGAAGAACGGGGCGAAAAAAATTCAGACACTCATGTCGCTCCATCTTCATTGCCTCAAAACATCTCTCTCCCTCTCTCTCCCTCTCTCTCCCTCTGCCAACACATGTTTTCGCCGTCAAATTTTGCCGAAAAAATTCACCGATTTGAATACCCAGGCAAAAACTTTTCCCACTCGGACCCACTGAAACCGGTCAACAAATCCAACAAATCGGACGCTCATAAGCGTCACTCTGCAGCCCCTTATCGTTTTCCATTCAAAGTTTCCGAAAATGCGGCTCCTTGAAGATACACCCACACTGAAAAAAGTTGTCTGTTTCAGACAATCACTGTCTAATCCAGACAGTTATCTTCGATTTTAGACGACACATTGTCTGATTCAGACGAAAACTGTCTGATTTAGGCAATGTCTTCTGTATTTTTTTCAGTGCAGTTCACCTGCTCGGTTGATTTTCGCTTATCGCGGGTCTCGCGTTATCGCGCCGGCGGATCGTCGGATCTCGGCGGACGCGAACATCGAGCGTCATTGTCCGGCGAACAAACGGTCGACATAACGATAGCGAGTGTCTCTCGGCGGTCTCGGCTGCGGCTCCTGAGCGCACGCATATTACGATCTATTAATATGCGGACGTTGTAAGTCAGACGTTAGTCGGTCCTTAGTCACTTGTCACACTTGTCAGCCGGCGCATGACACCAAGTTCAACCCGCTATGTAATGCGCCTGTCAGCGATACAGCTGTACGTATCGTGTATTTATCGGCGGCTATTAGCTAGATACTCATAATCATACCTTATCGCTAGGATGAAATGTTAAAAGATTTCTGTCAAAGGGCCGGTCTTTGAATTCGAGTTGGCTTTGGATGGGAGTGGGGCCATTACACGGGGAAAAAGTATATTAATTTTTCAAACATAGTATAGAAAAAGGGGACTATTTGTAGCCAAAAGAAAGTTTCAAGTATAGCATATGAAAATGTTTGAGAAACATGTGAATAATTCTAATGAAACTAACAAAACTAACGAAACTAACGAAAATAACAAAACTAACAAAACTAACGAAACTAACGAAACTAACAAAACTAACGTATATATAAAATGGTCGCATAAATCTGTAACTGTTTACATTTTTTATTTACATTTTTCGCAGAGGTTACATATAGTCACATTTTCGTATACTTTTTCTCCGTGTACGCTTATTTACTGGACGTGAATAAAGGCGAAGCGGTTATTGTTTATTGGTTATTAATTGAAGAAACGCGTCGAGAGCGAATGGCAAATGACGAATCTAATCCGGGGAATGGTAGAACGAGGCAAGATGGGAAATTGGAAAACGTATGGTTTTCGTGACGACGCGTGTAGACTTTTCATGCACACTCTTGTAACTCATCAATAACGTCAGATTTGAGAATCATCGCGTTTCGTCGAGGAGGCTTCTTTACGGAATATTTTTGTATGAATATAAATCGGTGACACGAAAAAATGTACAGTTAAACGGGTGTCGTGAATAAGTCATCGAAAAATTTTGGAACACGTCGAGGGAGAGCAGAAACAATCTGTTGTTTGTCATTAATGGCGGAGGAGAACGGAAAGTGACGAGTTGGTCGATGAGGAAAATTAGCGATGCGGATTCGGGGATTCGCCGATTTGGCAGCCCGGCCTTTAATTTAGAAATATCCCGAATTTAAATAGAGATGCACATTTCATAACACGTCGAAACGCTTTTCATCAAAATACAATGCCGCTGCCAAAAATTTTGCTCGCAATTAATGTTGGATTGGGTTAATATTTCATTCAGACAGGTTTATTTGCACATTGTCAATTGTGGAGTTTGATAATCTAACTAATAATGCTGACTCTATTAATATCCCGTTTCGCAATAAATTGCAGAATAATTTGCGAATTGCAAATGGACGAAAAAGCGATCCGCCTCCGCGAACAGTCTGACTTAAAAGCGCTGCATCTCGGATAGTTTTATGATTATTAAATTTAAACAATGCCAAGCCGAACGTAAACTTAATTAGTACTGCATAATTTGCACTTGGAACATTACGTCGGATCGAATTGCAGAAATAAACTTTTAATTAACGTTTTTCATTACGTTTTATTGCCCAGTGAAATTTCATAGACATTTTCATTCCGATCGCCGAAGTATTCGGCGAAATTAATGATTATCAACATGCTTCTGCATTGTGCCTTTCAAATTGATTTTTCGCCGTCGACACTTCTCTTAATTAATCGATCCGTCAAAATCGCCAGCGGAATTCGATTAAAATCACAGCTCGCAAGAAGAGGCTGAAGTTTCGTCGCGTTCTCAATTGGTCGCCCGAAAATGCAGCGTTTCCTCGGCTTCGACAGACTCGCTTCAATGTCTTCGAACCCGCGATGCAAAAAGCCTAAAAATACGTCACTTGTCTTTTATTTCGGGCGCTCGTGAATTAAAAGAACGGTGTCTTTCGCGCGTCAAAATACAGTAGATCAAACGTCGCGACGGCGTTTATTATTATAAATCTTGGCCTTTTTCGCGTCAAAATTCATTTACATTGTCGCGCCATTTCCGAGCTCGCCGATACTGCCATATTGATTTCTGCTAAACTTAAACCGCGATTATTTTTACGTTTTAACTACGAGCCATTCGCCGCCCGTGAAATTACCGTTGCTGAATCGCCGCGAGAGCTTTTTCGCAATTACGCGAACGGTTTTTTTAGCCGATCTCGAAAAAAAAGTTTTAGTCCCGAAAACGCGAGACCTTTTGAAATTTAAATGCGCTTTTTTGTCGTCGAACTGGCGGGTCTTATGAACCGAACGGGGACTGTATCGAGGCGGCTCTCAACTGTCAAGCGGACACGTGTACGAAAAATTGCGAATTTCGAGTCGCAGAGTTCCACGCGCGTTTTTGACCGGACAAACAGCGGCAATTACACGTCCCGATATGTCAATTTAATATTCGATTTCGCGCGCAGAATCCCGGATAATTCGTCGCTGCGGCAATTTGTCAGCGATAGGCCAGTCGTCGTCCACTTTTGCCGCCGCCTTTTTTCGGGATTTACGTGTCGTTCAACCGATGATTCATGCGCGACGGATGATATTTGCAATAACGCGCTAAAACGCGGTTATTTTTCCCCGGCATATTGCACGACAATAAACTGCAAAGTATATTTGTTAGGTCTGAATAAGAGCTCGGCACTTGGGAGCCACCGGCGTGATAAATAAGAGCGATTATTTATCGAGGCGCAAAAATAAAGATCTGCTTTTATCGAAGCTGACAAAGGACGCTCTTTCTCGTCTTCTATTTTTTATCGCCCAATTTTCGCGACTCCCTGCCATCAAGTTCCCCTCTCCCCACCCAAAAACGAGAAGCATCCCTTAAAATTTCGCTAATTCCTCTTCCAATTTCTTAAAACCCGAAATCCGATAGGTGAAATGAAGCAAAGTTCTCAATCTGACATACATCCTGTCCCTTCACTGAAAAAAGAAGTTGTCTGCCTTAGACAATCACTTCAATGATTTTAAACAACGCATTGTCTGACAGATGAAAAATGTCTGATTAGACAATGTCGCCCTACATTTTTCTCAGTCTACAACCCTATCAATACCCCGTCAGAGTAAAATTTCGTCGATATGGACAACGCATTGACCTATTCAGACGAAAACTGTCTAATTTAGACCTTATCGCTCCAATGAATTCCACCAATGAATTATTTCGTCCGAACGATTAATTATCCCTGCAATGAATTTGCCCAAACTCATCCTCTACACTGAAAAAAAGTCTTGAGGAATCGACCAGACTGCCTATCAAATTTGCAGGTTAAGACTTGGCAAAATCACATGTCAAAAACATTGTGCTATCAACAAGCTTAGTCCTGGGAAAATCACAGGACTGGTTGGAAACCGTCGCAAACCTACAAGATTGTTATGCTACAGTTTTTAAAAGCATGGGGATATAACATGAAAGTTCTGCATTGTTGACATGATAGTCCTAGTCATCCCTCAATGGAAGGACTGCGAATTCGACAAGATTTTTTCCGTGTATCTCTACACCATAAACTGACAAAAAGACTCCTCCAACGACCCCCAAAACTAATCAGAATGTTGTCGCGAAACGCGTCGCGGGCGTAAAACTAACGCTCGACTTACTGGCATTGTCCGCGAGCGCGTTGCAGGGGTTAATCCGCAAAGATCCCTGGACAAGTTCGTCCTCGAGGTGGGCACGGCTGGGTCGGGCCTGCTTTCTCCGAGAC